>ARYC01001181.1:0-45682 GCA_000711775.1 Oxytricha trifallax | reverse complement strand
ATCTTCTTGATGAAGGAATAGAGCAAGCTTCACAGAGAGCGAAAGTCAAGACAAAGTATGAAGTTAGCAATAGACTTTATTAAAATATTTAGCCTCCAGAGTCAATGAACATAGATGCTGGAGCTGGCAGCAAGAGAAGAAACTTAGGAGGAGGAAGCAAGAAGTAGAAGAGAAGAAAGAGAAGCCAGCTCCCTCTAAAGAATTTTAAATGTGACTTATATATTCATTAACTTAACTACAAAACTTATTTATACATTCACTCTCCCTTCTTTAGCACACTTTTAAGCAAATTAATTATCTACTCTCTTCGATGAGCTTTTAATAAAGTCAACTGTATCGATAGGTAGGTCATGCATCAAGTGGTAGAGCAGCAGTTTCTTGTAATGGCCTTTTAATTTCTTTTTAATATACCCCAGTAGAACTCAATTCCATTAAACTATGGACTGTAAGGTACGTTGAACACTAGAGTTATTCTAAGTTGTTCATAACTCTTCCTTGTTTCTTTAGTCTTATGAACAGAAAGATTATCAACAAACAGTATTATCTCTTATTCAGGGTACTTCTCTCCCAGCTGTTCTAAGAACTTTATATACTGCTCTGTCTTAATAGAGCGAGGATGAATAACATAAGTTTCTAAACCAGTATCTTCACTAATTACTCCAAGAATTGCCATCGTTTATACCTTGACTTTCTAGTCATATACTTCTATATTACTATGCCTCTTATACCAAGACTTCTAGATGAAAGTGTTGAAGGTAAACACAGCCTCGTCAGCATGTATAAACTTAATATTATTCTATTATTCTCTCTGCATTTAATTATAAATATAATTTAAGTTGTTGTTGTAAAATGGCAGAGTGAAATAAATTTCTCTCTTGATACGATTTACACCTTTGTAAGAGATACCGTTTCGTTTATAAATGTTTGCAACAGATTATGCAGAGATCTTCAACTCAGGGAACTGGCGGTGAAACATAATAGCTCATTAGTCGAGAGAGAAGTGAGCCCAATACTTCAAAGTTTTTTCATTAATAAGATAGTCAATATGCTTCTAAAGAAACTTTGACTTCCTCTTAGGCTAAGAATTCAGCTATTGTTGCTTTAATTACACAGCTTCCAAGCAGTGAGAGCGAAAAGTTGATGGACTACGCTTTAAGAGCATTGCAATAGACTTATAGTTCAGTACTGGTTTGACTTATTCACTATACATATCACATCCATAACGCAGTTTAAACACTAAATCTATATACTCATCATCATAACTAGACCCCAAAAGCTTGCTATTTTTGTCTCGCATTTAATTAATAACCCCAACCCCTAACAAATTCCCTACAAATCAAAGCACTTATAAACCTCATTAAGGGGTTTTGGGGTTTTGAATGCCTAAGGGCCACAGTTGACAGTTGAAACTTACATCGACCAACAAATTAATTTTTTCAATAAAATGAAATCTTATGAACAAATCATATATCACTACAACATAACTCACTACTTTATTGCTAGACTCATTACAAAAGAAGATGCCGTGTAAACTGGACTTAAAATTCAATTGAATATTAGAAAGCTCCAACTAATATATCAAATTAAATGATGCCATAATAAATCAAATGCAAACATTTAAAAATATTGAAAAATTACAAAAATCTAATTTTTTTAAATGCATTCTCCTCTAAAAAATGGAATAATATTTAGCAAATCAACTGGAGCTACAACTTAGATTTCTTTATACAACAAGTACATTCATTGCAGCAATAATTCTCAAAAGATATATAGAATCATCAATCAATCGTAAATTTTATTACAAATACTTACCAAACTTTGATTCTTCAAAAGTAGATCAGAACTCAAATGTTTAATTTGTTGTAATGTTTATGGGTGATTTATCACACTATTTGGATGTTTTTTAGTACTTTGACTCAGAAGTTAAAATTTTCCTAATATCAAAATCAAAGGTTATATTTATCAATTTAATGATGAACTCAAAGTGTACTTTACTTATCTTTTTCTATAAAATTATCTAGGCAACTATTGGTAAAAGGATCAAACATTATGCACACAAGCATCCAAAACAGCAAACAATAACTTGACAAGATTAGCATATCAATGAACTAATTATGAAAATTCTTTATTATTTTGAATCAAGAAATAATATAAATAATAATTAACTCAAGCTTATCTCAATGAAAAAAAGATACATTAAACAGTAAGAATAATAATGCAACTATAGCTCCATCTCAAAGCCTAAACACTAGCAATTTTAATATTATTCATAAGGATTATGATAGCCAATTAAGTGATATTTAGCTTGAGAAACATTTTTTTGTTACCGCTATTACTCTAATATCGCGAACCTCAACCCACACTCAAATAAAATTCTGACAATATATATCCGACTCATCTAACATTAAGAAACTAGACTAAAGAAAATTACATCTCACATACACACATATTTAGCAATGAACTCAAAAGAATTACTGCAAAAAATGCTGCTTAATTGGAATAAAATAATTAATTAAAAATAAAAATAATTAATTGGACAATTATACTGTAAACTGAATTGGCAATTACACAAATAATACTATCAATTAGAACTAGTTAAATGATAGCTTTAACTGAAAAATTAACTAATAAATTAAAGTAAATTAAAATTATTAAACAAGTCAGAATACCAAGATTGAAATAAATTAACTGGTCCATTCAAAAGTAATAAACTAGAAGATTAATTTTGATGTTCCTAAAAATTAAATTATTTTGTTATATTTATAATTAATGACAGTTACCTTATTCAACTTTTGAATTTGTATTTATTTTTCATTTTCCATTTAATAATGTATTTAATAAATAATTAAGAACACTGAGGTACTATCTTTTAATTATATTTATTGTTTAATTGGTATTATTGAAGTTAAATTTAATTTGTTCTAATATCCATAACTACTGAAACTGCCAGATTATCATAAAATCCTCTCTAAAAATACCAAATCTCTTCATCAATAAATTTCATCCTCGATCCTGCTTTTATCTCTTTGCCTCAGAATCTCATGCAAAGTATTGCTTCTTCTATCTCCAATTGACTCTTAAAGAAACTTTTTGATATTATCTATAGCCAATCTTGCAAGCCTAAAGAGATCTGTGATATGGTGGAAGCCATCATTGGGTATGAAAATACTTAGAAATATGCTATTCTTGTATAAACAATTGGAAATTAAATGCAATGGCATGGGAGCACTAATGGATATTGAGAACAAAAAGAGCGATTTTTGAGTAAATTAAAGATGATGGAACGAAGACGAACTACACC
The DNA here is from genome assembly GCA_000711775.1 of Oxytricha trifallax. NCBI lineage: Eukaryota > Ciliophora > Spirotrichea > Sporadotrichida > Oxytrichidae > Oxytricha > Oxytricha trifallax. The sequence goes on along the minus strand of ARYC01001181.1, from coordinate 42,381 downwards.
AAATGTCTTTTCTTTTATTGCTTTAACAAGAAATATCTTTGGACGTACATTGATTTTGACTCTATAATATCCTAATCCGTTTTAAATCAAACTAAACGCTACTAGAGAAGTTATATTATTTAGCAGGTCGATGATACTTTTTACTAGAGAGAAGATTTGAAAAGACTGATGTATCTATATGTAACATAAGTGGAAAAATAAAAAAATTCTGAAAATCATAGTAAATTAAATTCTAAACAGTTTTCAAAAAACGGTTAAGAAACAGACAAACCTAAGCTTGTCATTCTGAATTGTAATAAGATTGAAGTTCTCCAGATTTTAAATTATATCAAGTTGCAGATTAAAACTTTAATGCATAAATCTTTTTTATAATAAATATTTTTAAGTAATTTCTAATAACATTTTATGCTTTACTTTCATTTTTTAGGAGATAATGTCTTAAAGATGACAAATATCTACATCTTTTAATTATAAATATGATATTAAAGAAACACTTTGAGGGACAATTGCAACTAAAACTGTGTTAGTTTTCACTATTAAGATAATAAAGATTTATAATAATAAGTTTATGCTGCATAGGAAATAAGATAAATAGGATTATCGAGTATTTCTGGGTAGTGCTTCAAGGTTCTAGGATAAAACTAGTTAACTTTAAGCCATAGATTTCAGAAGATCAAGAAAAGGAGCAATTGCAGAGTTAGCTCAACTCTTGAGAGTACAGGACCACAGTCAAATAGGTAAAGGAGATATTTCAAAAATAAATCCCTTCTAAATCATTATTAGCTTATAAGCTTCACATACTAGATGTATCAGAAGAAACCATTCATTTACTCACACGAATATTTGGCATCTCAACAGTAATATTTGCAAACAGAATGTCATGGGGCTCAAAATTGATATGATGAAGAAGCTGAATTCGATTTGACCAACGAGATTAAGGAATAACATAAGAAATGGACATCTTTTTTAAGACCATCACATCCGTAAATTAAACAACTAATATATTAAATTCATCATGATTTAAGTTCAATAAACAATATTGTTAAATTGATTAACTAAACATTTAATTTTTTCTATTACTTTATTATAAAATTTTATTTAATTACTTATTGGAGCATTTTATTAATATATATAATTAATGTTTATTAAAATATGATCATCAATAAAAATTTTAATTTCATTACATTTGAATTTAAATTTAATAGGCTAAACTTTTTATCAATATTTTTATTATATTAATCGAAATTTATTTCTTAAACTTTTATTGTATAGTCTATTAAATTGAGTTTATTAATTAAATTTAAACTATAAAACCTAGAATCATTTCTCGAAAAGATTTGAAAATTTTCCAATAATTATAAACTCCTACAAATAATCTGAAATATGAATACTTCTTTATAAAAAAATATTTATTATCAATAATTTTATGTATTTTTTATTTATTATATTATTATAATTATTGATAAAATGTGCTAATTCCCTTTTTGTTTTCTGTAGTATTTCTCAATTGTTGTGAAATTTTTACCTTAATATATTCATAAGTTAAAGGTATAAGAAATAAAATAATATTTGCAGATACTATTGTGAATTTATTTCATCACTAAGGGGAGAATAAATCCAAAGATACATAATTTTTAAAGTATCCTCAAAGTCAATTAATTTTAATTAAAAATGATTCTTAAAATAACAAATTTTTTAATAAAAAATAAAAATTTTAATTTATTTCCTTTAGTAAAAGAATTTTACAATTAAGTAAGCTTAGTTAATAAAAATTAGCAGAAAGAATTAAAAAAATTAATGATAATATTAATTGAATCAAAATAAAGGGAGACATCAGATAGTTATTTGTTCAACAAAACTTGTTAGTTACAAAAAGCATATCTAAAATTTATATATTCTAGCAATCATCGATATTAAAATCGATTAAAAAATATAGAGATATTAGTTTTTAGTGCTGACTAAGGACTATTTTTTAAAATCCCAATTATTTTTTCAATGTATTGAGAAGCTTCAATATAATAATATAGGTTGCATTTAAAGTGGCTTTAATGCCGCTACCTTTTAATAATATAATTCTTATATTAATTATACAGATATATATTATTTACATACCTTAAATAGAATTTATTTTATAAACTAATAGTCAATACATCATAATACTAATTCATAATAGCTTCTTTCATGTTGATAAATTCAGGTATCCTAATATTCCTTATGGAATTAGTGATAATTCTATATAGAATTATGCTTAAATTTGAAAAGATTTTATAGAATCTCTATTTATTAGATATAATAATTTTTTATCCACAAAAAGTGAATATAGTGGTGCTTTAGAATCTCTAGTTTTATATAGAAAATTATTCTAAAAATCTATATTGAATTTACTCATGTGTTTTTAAAGCTTTAACGAATACTATATTTTAACTTAAGTTAATAATTTTTTAGAATATTAAAATATGATATGTTTTATTTAAAGTAACTAATTATGCCTAATTTAAGTACATTAAACTATTAATATATAAGTCATTAATGATATTTATAGTAAATAAGAATATATAATATCAATAATATTTATTTATATAAATTTCACTAATGTTAAATTAGTGAAATAGTTTAAAATATTAATATAATTACTATAAAATACAAGAACCATTTTCAACAGGTTCAAAAATTAATGAATACTAGCGAGCAAGTGATACGAAAACATTGGACAATTACTCCTTTTACGATTGAGCAAAATTCGAATTCTTTGGAGAAGTTATTCAAGATGTGAAGTGCACAGGAAGAACAAACTAGCTGTACTGATTTATAGCTTCAATGAATACTCTTCAAATCCTTGTGCAATTAATCAAATTCTCACTTTTAACTAAATTATCATTTCAATTTATTTTTCGTAGTTGTTTTTTAAAATTAACATTAATTAAAAAACATTTTGATGTTCTACTGCCTTATATGAAACAACATATGGATGTTTTAATTAATTCTGGTATTTGAAATATCATAATATGAATCTAGAGCAGACAAAATAAAGTAAAATAGATGCTCTATAATTATCATTACAATATTGTATAATTGATATACATTTAAACACCATTAAATTCGCCAATTAGTACAAAATCCACAAATTTAATCGTCTAAATAATGTTTGTCAATTTCTTCAATTTAACTTTATTACCGAAATTATTAACTAACTAGTGCTTGTGTTTATAACTATTTTTTATGAATACAATATTAATTGAAATTTGGCGTTATTAATAATATTCTAAAATATATAATATGATATTATAAATGCAAAACATACTTAAATTACTGACTATGAGGGAATATATTATAGATCTTAGTATCAATGCTCTTTTCATAGAGCAATAGTTACAAATGTGGAAGATTTAATTCAATTTAAATCACATCTAGATTTAAATGGTTTAATGACAGACTTTTATAGAAAATATTTTTATTAATTATCAATTTGTTGATTCCATTATTTATTTTTGTATTGCCATTAATTTTATTAGCAGTAGTAAATCATTTATCCATCAACTTATCAATTTAAACAGATAAATAATTCATCATTGAATATATTTACGTTTTACTTTTCGTGATATTTCTTATTACCCTTTATTTCATAATTGTATATATACTGATCGATTCTGGGATAATCTGTTAATTCAATATTTTGATATATTTTTAAATACAATATAAAATATTTAATTGGCCATTTGTCATAACTTAATCACTATCTTCGTTCTGTCCTTTATTTTCACTATTTAAATTTATGAAAACTTCTACTGCATATTTCCTAATATCATTCACTTCAAGCTATGCTTCGCTTTATGTCTTTCTACTGAATTTGAGATTTAAGAAAATTTGTTGAATTATGGTTAGTTATTATTGTTAAAAATTAATTGAGGTCACTTCTAGGATTCTTAATGATTTATATTTATGATTGTAAATATAATCATTTAAAAATGCATGATTTTTCATGATAAAAATTTAATTTAATCTATTTATATAAGTTGAATTACTGTTGATATTTTGATTTCAAAAGTTGATGTTGCATAGAATTCTAAAATTCAGTGGTAGCTTTGTTTCAGTTATTGAAATCAATTCACTATAAAATTTATCTCAATAAAAAGAAGAATAATCAAGGAAAAATTACGAAATTCACAATTAGTTGTTAATAAAATATAATTTTATAAGATCAATAATTGAATTCGCTAAATATAAATCATGGAAAAAGAGAGTACATTTAAACTGTTTAACCTAATTTCTATGTATCATTATTTTTTTTAATTTCAGAGGACACTTAAATTGATGCTGCAAGGAGTTATTATGAAGAGAACATTCAGATAATTACAAATTGTGACTCGTCAGAGAAGATTTATTTTATATTGTTTGATTGTTTTATCTTTACGTAAATATATGGCCTATTTCTCTTCTGTTAGCTATTTTCTGTCAAATTCTTATAGCAAGTTATTCTTATCTTTATTGGAATTAACGACAATATTATAACCAGCAATCTAATTGCGCAAACTGAAGTGTCACAGTAACATTTTCTTAATGCTGCACTCTTTTAAAATAAAATTTAAATAAATAAAATATATATTACATCGAGTTATTTGATTTTCAGTAGCTTACTAACTGAAATGAAATCGAGTATAAAGCCTAAAAGTCTACTCATAAATTTATTTCATTAATTATAATAATATTTTTATAGATTGTAAAATATGATTAAATGAGTAACTTGCTTAGAATAAATTGTATTAAAGTCAAAAGTAATTAAATTTATTGGTAAAACGTTTTATTATCTAACTTAAAATAAATAATCTCTTATTTTTAATAGCTGAAAAGATTAAATATGATTAACCATTCATAATTTGAACGAATTGCAAAAATTATTGGAAAAAACAGCAATGTGACATGCCCACAAGATTTTTATTATATTACATAGACTAATCCGCTTTATTCAGATATTTACTTATTAAAAGAAGAATTAAGTTACTAATCTAACTCAATTATTAAAATTTCTCTCATCATCCATTTGCATTTGAAAAATGAGGATATTAATAAAATATACTCCAAGAAAAAATATGGAGATTACCTTAAATTTGTTTATAATCGACATTATTTTTTCAGAATCTTAAAACAAATGAAGCTTATTTTTTAAGTATTTAAGACTTTTATTGTAATTGTTCAAAGAATTTATCATTATTAAATTTCAACTGCTACTTAACTCCTTTTATAGTATAAATACTTGTTCAATTTTTATCATTTCCACAAAATGAAGCACTTGCACAGATTTGATAATTCAAATCCAACTAGAAATCTAAAAAAAATTGTCCTTTAATTAATCTCCAATTAAACTTTGTAATATTTTGTGTACTGGATATATTCAGTAATTAGAATGTTGAATAAAGCAAGAATAAATACTAATTGCAAATAAAACCATTGATTATTTAATGCATTTACTATGTTTTTAATGACAAAGTGATTTACTAAAAAAATAATAACAATCAATTTTAATTGATTATCTAATTAGACCTTGAATAATATACATGATTGAAGTAGAGTTTTCTTTCAGCATATTAGTTGATTATTATATATTTAAGTTTAATTTATATTTCTTTTATGCTTTACATGTTCCAATTATTTTAAATCTAAAAAAAGTTATTATTCTCTTTATTTTTTGGTTTTAAGTCTTAAATTCTATTTCATCCAACAGAAAAAATTTTATAATACACATCTAACGGATATTCTCATGAAAAGGTATGAATTAATTTTTGAAATACGAATTAAATATTCATAGATTTATTCAGTATCACAATTTAAATTATTTATAAAATATTTTTATTTTTACTTCATATTTCTGAAGAACATAATAAATTATTTAATTATATATGCAATATTTTAAGCTCAGCGGAAGGTAAATATAAGGAGAAGAGCCAATTTAATGCAATGAATCTATTATAACTTGAAATTTAAATAAATCTTTAAAAATATTTAAATTAAGTATAACTGAGCAAATTACATTATAAATGTTAATTAAGCAATCTAAAATTAATAACTTCTAGCTTTTTTACGAATTTATTAGAACAATTTCAACTTAAAGTAGGTGAAAGCATTTTAATTTCAATGTTTATTAGTGTTTTCAGAAATTTTAAGATATCTTCTTTAAATGTATTAAGATTGCTCAGTTTATTTCGTAAGAGTGAAAGCTGAAGTAAAGAAAATAGCAGCAGACACTGCTTAAACTATAAAAGAAAGTAACATTTGTCAACTTAAAAAACAATTTAAGATAAAATATGTATATTTATTTTTATATAGGAAAAATTTAGAAATATTAACTAAAAATATTAAGGCAAGGTTTGGAGCTGCTGTTGAAAAGATCAAATACTAAATGTGGTGCATAATGAGGGGCATTAAAACGAGAGATTTTTTGCGACAAGTGACTGCTCTAAGTCGTATACGATAAATGTAATCCTTAAATATCCTAATCTTAATAAAACTGAATGTAGATTTGTTATAGGAATCAGTGGAACTAAATGAAAGATTTCCACTGCCTCAACCAAAGTCAAAGAGCAGTTAAATATAAATAGGTATAATAATTAATTAAAGAAGAATATTTCGCAAACAATCAAAGTTATGTAGCCTAAATTATATCAAAATCTATTAATAAGTCTAATAAAGGTGCTTCCTTTACTTAATTAATTTATAAAAGGGTAGCTATTTAGCTGGAAAGCGGATTACTGATCTAAATAACTAGCAAGAATGATAATAATGAAATAGTGCTAAAAAGTAATTGAAATAATAATATTTATTAGAGGATGAACTATATTTGTCTATTGGTATTAATTTCACCTGCTTTAAATGATCTACCACATTATTTACATTATAGAAAAACATTATTTAAACATAATGAAGAATAAGATAAATAGTTGTAAGAATTTTAAGTTTAAAAAAAATAGTAATATTCTAAAGATTAAATCAGATTGATTAAAATGCCTTAAATTTATAGCATATAGATTAATATTTTTAATGGAATAATGAATCAAAACACTCATAAAAAATTATAATTTAATTATCGATATTAATAATTAACTAGCTAGTTGTGATAATACTAGAGAATTAATACAAAATTGGAATTGATTACTCTTTAGAACAATTAAAATCTCCATCCATAAATGATCAAAAAGCTGATAAATCATTTGATAAGAGAAAAAGAAAATTATTAAATTTCTTCGATTTATTTTAGAACATGCTTGGGCGTTAGGTCCCTAATTAATATTCAAAAATATAAAAAATATCTTCATATATTTGTTTCAATAAATTTTAAGAATGACAAAGGTCATAACTCAAATTTAAATTACAAAAGTTCCAAAAAGCAGAATTGGCATCAACCAATTAATTATTTAATCTGAAAACATTCATTATGAGATTCATTAAATTAGTAAAATCAAAATTTTAACAATTAAGGTATAACCCTAGCAGTTCTTATGCAAAGGGCTAAGAATACTGAAAGATATATACTTTTTAAATTGATATTCGATTTTAACAAAACTTAAATTATATCGGAATTAAAAAATTTCCACAGCAATAAGATTATAATCATTAAAAATAAAATATGTATTTCAATGCGAAAGTTTCTTTCAGTTCCTTCAAGCTTATAATTTTTTTAAGATTTAATTATTCACTATTAATTTAATCAGAATATACTTTGAAAACAGAGCAATGTAAGCCAAATAAATATGGGAACTTTCTTAAAATATAAATATGACAAAAAACTGAAATATTTAAAAAAAAGTTAATAATATAAAAAATATCATTATCATACATGTTATTATTTACTAATTTGATTTTAATATACGCTCCATTAATTTATAAATATTTAGATCATTAACTAATAAAAAATACAAAGTTTAAAACATTTCAGGGGAAGCTCCATTGGATTAAAACGAACTGTTAAAATTTATTTCAAAAGTTCATCATGACATTAATATGTTAGACTTTATCGCAGCTTTTGATCAATAAATAATGTCATGTCATTTTAATAAGACAACATAATTAAATGAAAATGTGAAATATAGTATATTATGCCAAATGATAGTTTACTAATTCATACATTATATTTAAAAGTTTAATTTAATAGTAATAAATTTAAGAATAATTAAAATACACTAATTTTATTAAAAATATAGTTAACTACTGATTTTCATTTAAAACTTTATCATTATATTTCATAACCTGTACAAACCTTTAACTTAATTCTAGTAAATTTGAAAACTAATAAAAAGAAACTAAACGTAAACTTCGATATATTTGAATGTAAGAATATTCAGCAACAGCATTCTATCACTTATTTAGAAAAAGCTGAATATTATTACAAGGATATGCTGAGGATGTTACAGAATCAAAAATAAATAGTGGAAATCTTTTGTTAATTACAAATTTCATATACTAAAATTATATTTATAGATGCTTACTATTAATTTGTATGAAATATATCGGGAATTAAATATGAATTATTACATATATTAGAAATAATGTTTAGTAGAATACAGCAACTTTCAGCATGGTTTTAATCATAAATAGTATTTTAATATCACAACAAGAACCATTAACTTTTGAATAATAAATTACCACTAAATTGGAGTAAATAATAAAGGAAGGACTTTCTTGAAAATATTAATTGCTGATTAAACTTTATTAATATTACCTAATAAGTTAAAAAGAGTGCATTTCTTATTTATAAAAGCCATTACTGCTATTAATAAATTAGTGCTCTTGTTATTTATTATAGTTATTTCAATTATCTTAATTGCATTCAATAAAACAAATTTGATAAATTGATCTTACATTTACATAATTTTAATTTATCAGTGTTGACTTATTCTTAATAGACCCTATTTGAAATCTTTACTAGCAATCCTTACTACTTACACATAATTTTAATTAATTATAATTATTTTGCTTATCTTTCTTATTTAAAATTATCCACTAATTAATATATTTAAATTTAAATTTACCATGTGAACATCTCCTGATCAAATCATATAGGGTAACTCCCCTTGGAAAAGATGGATTGGATCGCCAAAAATTAAAATATGAATATCTGAATATCTATCTGGCTGACTTAAGCCCCACTATTATTTCCCATATAGAATTGTTATTTTTATTTTGCTAATTACTTATTATTTATATATGTCTAGAATTTTGAAATATCAAAAGTATAAAAAATAATAACTTAGTTAGACTGTCTGTATAAATTGTGATATTTCATTATTTATCTTCTATCATTTCCTTTTTCTATTTTTCTGTCTTAAATTTAAAATAGGTAACTAAGTTTGTATTTATTGTGTGTAATTTAATTTTAAAACAAACTAAATAATAATTAGGCTAAGTTCGAGTAAAATCTTATAATAATTTAATAAAAGTATGATACCCTTTTGAATCTTTAATCTCAAACTGTCGTGATTGATTTACTTTACCACTATCATTTATTGCCTATGACGAGCCTAAAATCATTGTTGGGAAGTTATTCTCTTCCTAGTTCAAGTCTTCCATCTTGTTGCCTCTTCTACAAAGTTTATTGTGAATTGGCTCTGAGTATTTAAAACCATAATCTTCATCGTCGACATATTGTTACTCTTTAGATCTATCTCTTCGTGGTCTACTTTCAAAACATCTGCCATCTGGCATATTTGTCTTGTCCTATGAAGGCATCTCAACAATCTCTGCAATGTCAGTAGCCAACTATGTATCCTCTCCTTTAGTTGCCATCGTCATCGTCTCTTCTCTGGTGATTCTCTGGCTATGCGTCCTCAATAATACCCCCATTTACGGGTTTATCATCTCCCTTTGACTTATTCATCAGCTGGAGGCTGGTCTTGATATTGTGCATCTTCGGCCTTTTTGGTAATTCAGTTATGCAAAAAATTAAGAGGCTGAAAGTAGAATGGGGAGCGGTCAGTGGCACCACGTGATTCTCCGTTAAATTATCTACGGAGGTGAACCTTCGACTCTAACAAATGTCGCGGGGGCCGAGATAATAAACAAACAATATCTGGGGGCCACCCTATGCTATTGATCGAACGCCTTCTGCACATATTCTGGATGTATTTGCGATGCAAATGATTTAAGCTAGTGTATTTCATTCGAATCTCTTTAGCCTTCTGCTCCTTTCCTCTATTAGTGAGCTTCCCCAATTGTGCGGTGACATACCCTTGGCGGATACCCATACTGTCTAATAGAATGAGATCAGTCTTGATACCTGAAGTGGTAGAGGCTAAGCTAAGGATTCCTGCCACTTCTATTGCAGAGTGCTCTCTGGCTTCTCTTCTTTTACACATCTCTAAGCCATTCGTGAGTTACATTAACCTCCAAAGTACCAGTGTATGAGTGAGTATCTAACTGTAAGTGACTGTTAGCCTGAACCCCGTCTAAGAGAGCAGCGAATGCTAGCCTTTCTATCACTATTTCACTTTCAGTCATTACATTTACACAAGCAGTCTTAGCTCTAATGCAATTGCCACATCTTGCGCTTATAAGTCACAATGCACATCAAAGACTTAAAGACAAATACTTTCATCATCCTCCCAACTGCCAATAGAGTCACAAGTATTGTCGGTATCGCAAGAGACGGTCATATGATTGTTGAACGATACGGCCACTGGTATGCTTTGGCAGCCTTGCGATGTTGATGCTTGTAATGGAGTGACAATTAAGGTAGAGTACTTCTATGTGATTACTTTGTTCCATCCTTACACTGTAGCATGCTGAAGACCCTCATGCACCGCCATGTTGGGCAGACGTCGAACTGAACTGACTCTAGAACATCTATGTTTTCCTCTTTACAGGGCCGTGTAGGATGAGATAATAGAGAAGCTCTTTATAGCTGCTAGTAATCTAATATAATTAAGGTGATAAAATCATTAGGATCAAACTTTTAGTTTTTTTAGCTTTATAATTCTTGAAGACTCCCCTATAATTATTTATATATAATGTAGTACTATAACTTTATTAAAAGCTATCAAATAATCTATAATATTAAAAATATTAAATTAATTTGAATTCTAAATTTAAAATAACAACTACCTTATTCTTAAACTATTTAAACTTTCATCTTTATTATTTAACGCAAAGAAGTTAAAATTTGTAAAACAAACAGAGTTTATAAACTTAAACTAAATGATATCAACTGTATTATTAATTCATTCATTAGTTAAAATATTTTTTTGAAATATTTAAATCAATTGAGAAAAGTTGCCTAGAATTTTTCGATTTTCTTATATTCTAAAATACTTTATCAATTTATTTTCATTTACTATTATTATTGCAATAATATATTACAATGATAAATATTTTATAATCCAAAATCTTAATTGTTATTAATCATCATTTTAACACCCAAATTATTGTAATAAAAAAAGGGTTATAATTTTTAGAGAAAATATAGTTATATTATCAAGAATTAAAATCAAATATTTATGAATATGAAATTTAATAGATTTATAATTTAAACTTACTCAATTGAATTTTTAAATTGATATTAGTATAATAACTAATTGGTAAGATGATAATCAAGCATAATAATTTTCGAAAATATCAAGTCTTTAATATAAATAATTAAAAGTTGGTTAAATTGTATAATAAATATATGTTAATAAATATTATATATTATCGTTGGTTAATAATACAGTAGCCAATTTATATAATTCATATAAAAAATTTAATTATTGATTTGATGAGATGAGTAAATAAGTTATAAAATATAAGCAATTCATAAAAAATGAATACTATCAATTCTTTTTAAGAAATAAATAAATAACACATAGAAGGAAGTTATATCATATAAACAAATCGATCAAAAATTAATATTAGGAAAAGTATTATAATTTAAAAATTATTATATATATAAATAAATAATATGTTAAAATATTAAATTAAATATTATCCAAATTCGCTAAAGTGACAAACACTCTTAATTAGCATAATCTGATAGGTACCAAGGAATTATTTTGAGAATAGAATTTTTCCTGATAATATTTTTTAGCTTTGGCTTATAAAGTTCCCCATTTACCATCATTATAAATTAATAGGCAATCTTAATTTATAATGATGGTAAATGGTGATCTTTATAAGCCAAAGCTAAAAAATATTATTAGGAAAAATTCTATTCTCAAAATAATTCCTTGGTACCTATCAGATTATGCTAATTAAGATGATTTTTTTAAAAGATAATGTCACACAATTTTCAAAGCCTAATTTTATCATTTTAAAAATGATTTTTGACTTAGCCAATGTGTTATCTTGAAAACTAAAAGCAGGCCACAATCAGATCTTAGGAAAACTTTGCTCAAGAGGACGATTTCTATGAAAGAACATTTTTAAAAGTATTCCTTATGAGGGGTGGGTGTTTTTCATCTTAGCAATTAATTTAAATAAGAATATTATAAGCTAAACTATTTAATTAATTCAAGAATTAAATAATTTTGCGAATTACAGGAAAAAGTTTCAACCTTTATTTCCACTAAATAAAGAATTTTTTACGATGTTAAATTTTAATTGCACCTCCAATACTTTAACTTCCAATGTTTCACGTTTTTAAAAGTTATCATAAAAGTAATTTAGAATTGTCAAATATATTATGGCAGTCTTATCAAATAATTTTAAATTCAAATAAAAAATAATTTGGCATTAGTAAGAGTAAGTTAGAAGCTGTATTCCGACTAATAAAAGAAAGTTTTACGATATTGAATTTGAATTGCACATTCAATACTTTAACTTACAAAGTTACACGTTTTCAAAAGTGCTCATAATAGTAATTTATATTTGTCCAATAAATTATGGCAATCATATGAGGTATATCTTTGAATTCAATTATTAAAAAAATAATTTGGCATGTGTAAGAAAATGTTTGAATTTTTATTTCTACTAATTAAAGAGAGTTCTACGATATTATATATGAATTGCACATTTAATACTTGAATGTCGAAAGTTTCACGTTTTCAAACGTCATTATTAAAAAAACGGTGTTAACATCTAGCTCTCACTTCACCCCCTCAGTTCTCACACACGTCGTCCACCTCTCACAGGTGTCGTTCTGTTCTCACTGTGTCTGCCAGCACTCACTTAGTGTCTCTGAGCTCTCACATACTCAGCAGTTGTCGACGTGCTCTGCAACACCAAATAATCATTAAGCTATAATTTCAACAAAATAGCACAATTAGGCATTAAAATTCTCATTTCTATAAGACGACTTTGTTGAATATATTTATTTGATGGAATCAATTTATATTGCTCCAAATTCATGGAAATTATGCATGAATTTAACCAATTTAAAAATGACAAATTTATCCAGAATATTTTTTTATTTGTCCAAATTTTTAAATAATCAAGCATTTTCATTATTTAATTTGAAATATGGAGCCATTTTAAATTATGAGCTTACTTATCACAAGTTTTTTATTATATAAATTATCCACCCAAAATACCTCTTTGCAATATTTAAACTTTCCTTAACAAAATAATCTAAATTATAGCAGCACAACTTCTATGAATCAGTTAAAATAGTATAAAAATCTTGAATATAGAAATTTTTAAATACAAAGAAATATATATTAAACTTGCTTTATATATTTTGAAAATTATTTATTTTCCATATTTCTGACATAGAATAAAATTATATATTATTGTTGAATTAATTATAAAATAATATTTATTTTTTCTGCTTGAGCAAATTAGATATATTAATATTTTTAATTTAAAACTCTAAATATTTTTATTTATATCAGTAAATGAAAATAAAGTTTGTTTTTAATAAAAATGAAGTTTAATTTATTACTTATTTTATATATGAGTAATTTTAAAATAATTTAATAATAAAAGTAACAAATCTTTAAATATTAAATATTTCAATGTGTAAAATAAATTACTTCACTTAAATATAAAACGGTAAATAAATCAACTTTCATTTTAACAAAAAAGTAATTTGATAAATATAGATAGTTTTATATAAAAACAATTAAAAATATAATTATAAATTATTAATATAATAAAAATGGGCGCAAGTAGTAAAAATATAATATTTATCACTTGCGCCCATTTTAAATATAATCATATATAAATATCAAGTAAATTTATTAAAAATAATTATAATAATGTTTAGAGAATGACTTATTTATAATATCTATGTATTTAAGAATTAATCTATTCCCAATTTTGTATCTATTTTGACCGAATAAAAGACATTGAATTAGATAGTTACCTAAATTATTTTATTATTTATCTAAAATTAACTCCTCTCAATACTCATATTTTTCCTCAATCATACGCTTTCAATCAATAACTCCAAACCAACCATCTAGTGACAAAAAAATTTATTAACTCGAAAGAAAAATAGCCAATCTATTAAGAATAAGAAAACAATAGAAGGACAATGATTTAGGCTATAAAATAAATAAATCTCGTCTATTTTAATTCTAGTTAAATCCTTGCTCTAAACTTAGTGACCATTACTATAAATTGTTTGTAGTCATGATGCATAATCAAGCATATTAGCCAAAATAAAAGTCGAACAAAATGAAAGTCATCACTCTTTATAAAAAACAATTTTCTATTTACTAAACCAGACTTTCTATACCCCCAATAGACATGAAACAAATTCAACTATATATCGTTAACACTTTAAAAATTGGTGAAAGCTTAAGATAATAATCTTCAACCTATTTTCACTCTATTTTTTCAATTCTAATAGAACTACACAAATGTCTAATTTTAGTGGATAAATCGATCGGGGGGGGAAGTTTCCTGCCCCCCTCGGTAGTTTCCTACCCCAAAATTAATTTTTTATTGTTTGGCAATAAAAATATTAGAAATAAATAAATTTCAATTTCAATTACCATAACCATGTACTAAACAACTTTTATTAATATATAATTTCAAGGTACATAATTATTCTTTATAAAATTATATGTTATAAACAAGGCTAAAATAATTGTCTTTTATTCATAATTAATGTGATTTTCATGAAAATGTAAATTCATTATCAAGCTAGGAATGATATTTGAAGCTAAATTAAAAATAACTTTATCATAATTGATGATAGAGATTCTTGAAAATTATAAAAATTTCATATTTTTATGTATGGTGCTGGAAAATTCCGAAAGGGGCAGGAAACTTCCCCCCAGCAATCGTAATAAGAATGAAGGGCGATGGACCACACAATAGAATTCATCCATTTTTAAAAGTAATTTCTTGGACAAGGTAATAATCAGATATATGCCGACAAAATATGTCTTTGACCTATTTTTTAAAATATTAAATTAAATACCCAGCAGATCCTATTACAGCAAGAAATATTTTCTAATCAAACATGATCAGAGTTGCAAAAAAATTAGACAAAGAAATTCTCTAAAAATAAAGGAGATTTATTTGAAATTATCATTTAGACAACTTATATCAATTATTTTAAGTGAAGACAGAATAAATTGATACATAATCCTTATCTTCAGAAAAAAAAATTGAACTTGTCAATTACAATTAATTAATATTAAAATCATTGAGAATTAAAAAAAAGAGGTATGATTAATATATATGTAATATTAAATTAAATATTATAATAAAACCTTATTTGACATAATTATAATTTATTATTGAAGTTTTTTAATTTAATTAACATAATTTCTCAAATAATTTTAAAAAAATTTCGGTTTTATGTTAAGTAAATTATAAGATTATTTGAAAAATTTCAAAGTCGTCTTATAGAAATGAGAATTTTAATGCCTAATTGTGCTATTTTGTTGAAATTGTAGCTTAATGATTATTTGGTGTTGCAGAGCACGTCGACAACTGCTGAGTATGTGAGAGCTCACAGACACAAAGTGAGTGCAGGCCGACACAGTGAGAACATAACGACACCTGTAAGAGCTGGACGGCGTGTATGAAAACTGAGGAGTGAAGTGAGAGCTAGACGTTAACACCCAAAAGTAATTAAGAATTGTCAAATAAATTATGGCAGTCCCATGAGTTATATTTTTGAATTCAAGGAAAAAAATATTTGACATGTGTAAGAGAAGGTTTGAACCTATATTCCAACTAATTTAAGAAAGATCTACGATTTTAAACTCGAATTGCACCTCAAATCATTGAACTTCCTAAGTTTACTTTTGTTGATCACATCTTTAAAATAGATAAGTTTTGTTAATAAATATTTTGGAGTCTCTTATAGTTTAAAAAAGTTTTAGGGCGCTTTATTATCTATTATTTTCCTTCAAATCTTGCAATTTATTTTCTAATCTAAATATTATATAACTCTTATTTATTTTTTCATATTTTCTTAATTAGTATTAAAAATATATTTTTGTTTATATAATTCATCTGACTGAATTTTTTTAAAAATTAATTTTATCTTATAATTTATATTAAAAATAATTTATTTTTCCTTATTTTATTGCTTATAATTTATAAGTATTTATTTAAATTATTAACTAATATTATAATATACAATATAATTTCACATAAAGTATATATATATATATATATCTTAATGCAAAGTTATTTTTTTCTTTTTTAATTTTTTCTTTGTTATATATTAATTTGAAAAATATGGATATATAAAATATATTAAACATAAACTATTTTTTATATTGATAACTTGATTGCTTTGAACTTAATAAGCATCAATTTAATTATATTAATTTTATTTTTTATCAATTTTTTTTCATTTAGCATTTTCTAATGATTAATTATATGTACATCTAATTTATAAATTAATTTATTATTATATCTGATAATCTTTTATGATATTTTAAATTGATCTAGCATTTACTTATTTGGAGACTTTCTTGATTATTAAAATTGAAAAGGTATTGTTAAAATATTATTACTTGATAAATAATTATAATCTTAGAAGCAAATAAGTCTCTGTAAATATCGTAATATCTATTGAAGCATCATATTTCATCTCTACATCATTATCAACTAACCCTACATCATCTTGTGTATTTGTCATCATCATCGTCTCTTGACTCGTTCTCTGTTAGTTCCTCTTTATGAGTAATATCATCATTTACTAATTTCAAATGATTTCATGAGTGAATCTTTGAATTGGGAGCTGTCAGGGGCACATCTCAATTCTTTATGAAAATGAAGGGAGACTGAATGTCAGACACAGAAAAGTGTAATTGAATTCGAGATTAGTGTTGTTCAGGAATATGGGAGGAGGGCCATGTCATACCATTTAGTCAAGCGCCTTTAGCACATTTATAGTTCTCAGTCAGCACTTAAACTCAATTCAATTAAGCTTACCCTGTAATCCTTTGTTACTGCTGCCAATTTCCTCTCATGACGACTCGCTGTTCTCTAACTTGCAGTTATAGAATACTTTTGTAGATTATCCATCTGACAAAGGAATTTCAAAGAAGATGAAGTGAATTTGCTTATGAGGAAGAATTGAGTACTGCACTAGTTGCTTTACCGACTTATGGGTTCACATCGACTCAGTCACTTCAAAGCTCAAATATGATTAATTCAAATCAAGGAGAGCACACATAGATGCCGAGATAGTCGTAATTTATATTTGATGAGCTGCATATAAAAAGATTTTTATGAATATTTAAATTGTAAAAATAAATAAATAACTGATATTATACATTAGTATTTTATCATTTTTTTAAACAATTTTGTATACTTAATCTATAGTTATTAAAGGTTAGTTAAAGTAGGAAAAATTAATTAATGTATTTTCCCACTTTTTATATTAACATATTTTAATATGCATTTATGATTATTGCTTATAATAATATTTTGATTTTTTTAGATGTAAGTATATTTCTAATTAATTTTGATCATCATAAATTATAATATTTTATTATCTAATTTAAAAATCTTTACTGTATAATTATTGATAATTAATGATTCAAAATAAAAAGAAGTACAGAAATTATTGCAATTTAACTTTCAATTTCTTTTAATATTACTTACCTTATATCGAACAATTTTAAAATTAACTTAATATAACAATTGTATCAATATTAATCATCAAAAAATTAAAAAATATATAAGCATAAGTACTAATATAATTTATATAACTTATTTTTGTCATTTTAACTTGAGTTTATTAATTATCATTATTATTATTTTAACTTAATTCATGCTTTCAATATAATATTAGAATAATTAACGAATTATATCTTTCTTTAATTCACTAATTCAATTTAAAATTTGATAATTATATAAAGGTTCTTACCAATAGTATTCTTTCAGTCATTTTTACAAAGAGGATTATTTTTGCTGAATAAGATCTCAAACAATAATGGTAAATCGTGTATATCTAAGTGATATTATTAGGTTTGACGTAATTACTGCATTTTTTGGAGGATGGGTTTCAAAATGTCTAGATCATAGTGGTGTAGCCATCTCAAACTACATCATTTTTAAGCAAAGTATCTTCTCATGTTCCTCATAAAATTGAATGTAAATGATTTCCTTCTCAACTATTGGTAAAAAAATCATCTAAATTATATTTGGAAATCTCAATATGGCATTAATTGCTTGCTTGTAGCATATTGCTGATTAGCTTCAGTCAGCATATGCATGCTTAAGATTAAGTTGTCAAGAAATTCGGAAGTCGATCATATTTAGTCGTATTAGCAGGAGATGTTTTCGCAGAGCTAATATTCTGATACTTTGAAATTTATAGCAAGTTCTTAATAAACCAAGGCTGTTGCATGTTGGTGGTCAGCTCTTACAGCTAAAGTGATAATGCACTAATTATTTAAATTTTTATAACTAATCTAATATCAAAATAATTTAACTTTACTGGGCTGCTTTTAATTTTGCTTTTCACTTATTTATCACAGTCTTTTATTTTAATTAATAGCATGTTATCATAAAAATGTTTGAAATATTTATCAATATATTTGTTGTTATTATTTAAATATAATATTTGAACAATTAAAAATATAACTAATTCATAAATTATATAAAAGACAGATCATAGATAATGAACTAATATTTTGAGGTTTATATTAAAATAAATTATCATACATAAATGTTTATGAATATTTGAAAGAGGTATTCAACTACTTGATTTATTTATCTTTTGAATATTAAAATAATTTTAATTTAATATTTAAATTGTAATGGAGACTCAATATATATTAAATTTATTTTTATTTATCTTTGTTTTAATATGATAAAAACCACAAAAGGAAAACCTATTTAGTGGAATATTGATAGTTTTAAATTAATAAACAATTTATAAAACACTTGAATTAATTAATAATAAATCACTCATCTACAATTTTATAGTAGTACTTCTTCCTCTTTCTGGTCATGGTTGAGCTAGCTGTCACATTGCCTTGGATGTAGTAGTTGAGTAATATCGTTGATGGTGACATTGCCTATATTTTTTAGTTATCTCATTGAACCAGCAATTAGTGAAGTGATTAATGATTATTCGAGGGGGCCTGTATTCACTATGAAGACTGTTTGCAACCCTGAGTACACCTTGCCTTGGCTTATTTCTGAAAACTTCTCGATCTTAGAGTTGAAGATATCCACTTGGACCTAGCTGAATTAGTTATGTTGTCAGAGATACTTGCGAACCAGTAATAGGATGCTTTCATGAGCTTCTTCTCTGCTCAGAGTAATTTCAAAGCTTAACAAATATATATAATTATAATATTTAATAGAAAGAGAAGAAGAAGAGGAAGTCTCAGTTTACACTAAAACAAACAGACATGTTTTATTATAAAAAGGGCTGGACCCTTCTATAATGATTAATCACTGTCATATCCGGGGAGCCCCTAAGCCCCCGATGTAGATTAATTATTATTATTATTATTATTCAATAGATCTTTTTATTTTTAATTATACATTGAAAAGGCAATAAAAATATAATACGAAAAGTTAACCTAGCTTTGAAAATTAGTGTTGCTCACGTTATCCTGAACCAAGAATCTACAAAAGATATGAATCTGGGCTTATTCAAGAGCTCTTTAAAAGACGCTTAAGCAACTAATCAACCTAACAAAGATGTATTTTCTATACGGATTGCTACCGATCTCTAAACTTCCATAAGTATTTTGTTATTTCTCTTTGTGTTCACTTGAAGTCGAAGGAATCTGAGAACTCACTCTACATAGTTATTTATATTATAACTATTACTAGAATTATTATGCATATAACGCTTTACTAAACTAAAATTATTACTATTGCTGCTGCTGCTTGAAATTTCTTGTAATTTAATCATTATTCAAAATACTCTAGGATTTAGCTTGTTGTTAATTCTCTCCTGCTGTTAGTTTTTATTATTGTTATTTGTAATATTAAGTGCTATAAATTTAATTTGCTGGTCTTCCCACACTTGATTGTTACAAATTGCTATTTTATGGATTAACTGAAGTTACTACTCTGGCTCTGATTTATATTCTAGGAATTACTGATATGCGAGTATGGTAGAATTTTTTAGTTGTGTTGTCATTGTTTTTATCATTGATAAAATAGATAAAAATAGAAAAGTTAAGAAACATAAATTAATTATTAATTTACAATAATCTTAGTAATAATTTGATTTAGTTATATTGTAATATTAAATTAAATTAATTACTTAATTAATTAAATATATATTAGTGGAATAGTGGTCAACCAATTATTTTGATGGTATATCGTAATTAAATTATCTATTAAATTTATATATTACCGATTTGTATAATCAGTGCAGCACTAATTTACTAGCGATTTCTTCGGATCTATCACGGACCACACTCTAATGTTATCAAACTACTGAATTCTTCTCCTTCTGATCGGCCTGAAATCATGTATATAGGAGTAGGACTATCATCAGCACTGTTAAAGGGAATTTATCCTCTCCACTTTATGTCGGCATCTTAATTGGAAGAGTATATATTTATTAGCATCTTCGGGGTCTATCGTGCTAAAGGGTAGAGTGTTCAATGTGATTGCTGTGAAACATCCGTATACTTGTATTCTACGCCGTCGTTCTTCTGCGCTATAGCCATTGCTTCACTTTCAATCAACCGTTTCACCCCTGCAATACCAGATCAGCCAAGCGCTTTTGTGAGATTGCTTGACCCTGTTTCCAGATGTCAGAACTGCTCCATTTAGTCTCTGTAAGAAGAATTAGTGATTGTGAGACATGATTATTACTGTTCTTACCAAGTCCTCCAAGCAGTTATAAAATTACAATTGCCTCTCACTTAATTAAACATCCTAGTAATCTCCGGTATTTTGATGCCATTAAGGCACTACACATCCGCAATAAATATATATATTTAATTAATAATGTGATTATAGTAGACCACTAATAATAATTATAATTAATTAGTTTATTTATTTAATTTAATATTAATACTATATCAAATACTTTTAATAGTGCTCCTAATTTATGACAGTTATGTATTTATAAATTTATAATTAATTTGCATTTTTTAATTTCCAATAGTTTACACTACCCCCCCAATCACTTGACATTTCATTATTGTTAGCTATATTTAGTCGTTGTTTTTGGAACTGACAGATAAATTTATGTTGTAACATTATTGTTAGGGACACTCTCCAGTTTTTACACCTCCATTCAGGTTTTGTTATCATATTTTATAATTTATTAACTTTTTTGATTTATTTATTAATTTCACAAAATATTCTTTTTTTATTTTGCTCTATTAATTATATTAATCTTAGTTTTATGTTTCTACTTGATTATTCATACAAATTATATAAACCCAAGTATTTCATAATCTTAAAATTTCAGCCCTATAACCTTTCACGTTCATTCTCATGTTGTTAATTTCATGATGCAAAATAATCAGATCTTTAATTTTATTCATTATAATTTCAATATAAATAAATATGAGAAATGTACATTAAAAAATAATATAATCGATTTGAATATAATAATTAAAGTTTCTCACTATTAGACTTTGCTTCAATTATTAAGGTATTATTGAAAAATATGATAAAAAGTATACAAAATGCGGTAAATTATAAATAGAAACTACAATATGTAATAATCGTATCATATTTTATATATTTTAAAGATAATCGAAATTATCAACCCATTTATTATTTTTGTGTTGATTGTTGTATAGTAACTATTGTCATTGTCAATCTTGGTAATTTGAATTCGTATCTTTTTCATTCGTGACTTCCCTTATCATTCACTGAAAATATTCGTGATAAGTTATAATATTTATAAAAATACTACTTAATTAGTTTCTAATTAGATAATTATTTGATAGTAATTAATTAAATAATCACTATATATCTTATAATACAATTAACATTAAAAAGCAATAAAATATTAACAATTTAATCTTTAAGAAGTTGATTTTTTTAATCAAATATAAAATTATTTACAAATAAATAAATATTTTTAATAAAATTAATAACTGTTCCAAATTTACCCTGTATAATTCATCTTTAAATTCTATAATTGAATCATTTTTTTTTACAATTTATAAGAAATTTTTTTATTTTTTAAATAAATTCAGTAAAATATCGTCATTAAATCAATGAATTTATTCTTTATTAACTGCAAATTATTAGAGTATCCTTCTTATCAATAATATATTTTTTTATAAAAAAATTTCACTTAGATAAGATAGATAGGTAGTTAACAATGATAAATGGAATAAAAATTCTTTTAAAATTGTGAGAATATATGCTACTCGAAATGTAATTCATTACAAGATATAAATTATCATAACTTACGTTCTTTTTTATTAATGTTAATTGTTGATTCCTTTCTTCTCTTGTAGTTTAATTTCCCTCCTTCTCAGACTGGCCATCCAATCCTTTAGTTTATTTCACGATAAAAGCTACTTTGATCTTTGGATTGTTTAATATGATTTTTTGGTTGGCAACTCCTGTTACTCTGTCATTTGTTTTGTTTAAAAGATAACTATCCACTTTTGTTAAATTATCTTCGATGTCATAGAATTTATAGTCAAAGTATATGCACGTTTGCTCCATTTTTATTTTCGCGATATTCTACAGCACTAATTAATCTTAGGTCTCTATTTGAGAATTATTGTTAAACTTCTCCGTCCCTTTCTCATCGTGCCTAAATATCCAAAAATCTTTGTTTCTTTTACCTGCTATTTGCTCCAAGTCTTCCTCTCTATTTATGATTCAAGTTATCAATTTTTAACTTAATATCGCTAATTTCAAAGATGACCATCGAGTAGTATGCTTACATGATAATCCAATCCTTAGCAAATATGAGAAATACTGGCTCTCCTAGTTATTTTAATACCAGGTAATCTGCCATAAGAATTAACAAAATCTTATAATCAATGGGTCTTTCACTAAGTTGATTTTTGGATTCCTAATTAATTGTTATGGCAAAAGAGTTTTTATATAGCTTGTAAAACTAACTTGACTTAGGTGCATTCATTGAATTATATACCTAAATTATTCTTGTTCTTCTGATTATAATAAATATAATCCAGTTCTGGCAAGTTCTTCAAACTGGTTAGACAGTTTATAGGAATTATGATGCCCTTTATGCTTTCTGGTTCTTTCCAGAATTCCCTGTTTTTAAACTCCCAATTTGTTGACCCAATACACTTTTACAAGAGTAGTATCCTTTGTCATTAAATCATGTTATTTAACAAGAAAACTTAATTTATTGGTGGAAAAATTACGATTATGATAAAATAATTTAATGATAGTTTAATATTGAATAGTAAATTAAATAACTATTCGTAAACTTTAAATAATAATAATAATATTTACAATAATTATAATTAAACATATAATATGGTAAATCATCAAACTCTACAATGATTTGCATAATTTTATCCATGAGCCTTGCTACTATAGCATAAATTTACTTTATTGCTTTTATTTTATAATTCATCTTGATCAGAATTAATTTTATTTACTAATAAGTCTTTATATTAATAATAAGGAGTCCTTGTTATATAGCTTGTATATTAAAGTGAAAAGATAGCATTTATGGGATATATAGTTAATTTAATTTTAATAAACTTACTTTAATTCATTCATTGTTTTTTTGAAGAATTTTAGGAGCATTATTTAAGGAAAATAATTAAACGATATTATTTAGTCAGAATTTTTATAAAATCAACATAAACTTGATATTAATTCGATACAATCTAGCATTATCCATCTAAAATTATCTCTAAAAACAATAAATCTACACTTTTTTTATGGATCGTAAAATTTCAGGTAGTGTTTTTTATCTTTTGCCTTTATTACTATATATGGGAAGATAGGTTATGAGGGCTCAAGTACATTTAATTGTGTATCCTCTACTTATCTTTGACAAATCTCAATAATGATCTCCTAGATTAATATTCCTGAAATTAGGTCTGAAAATTGCAAATTTCGTTAATCTCACTCAAGAGCTACCATTTTCTCTCTGCTAAAACATCCCATTATTTAGAACTTTATCTTCAAGTGTCCTCTCTATCATAAAATCTACTTATGTTTTATCCATCCTACTCTTGACCTGAGAGAAGCATACTATTATCATCATCCTAGTTGTCTTAGAAATCCATCCTTTCTTATATAATCTTGTCAAATTCCTGGAAAGTAACTTCCGCTTAGTCTATCAATCATCTAAGTTCATGAGAGTCTCTATTTAAGATGTCCCTTCTTTGTAAAAAACTAAATTGGGTTCTCTGTGCTTTTGTCTCTTTGATAATTTCTATTGTTTAATATTCAGATTGCACTCAATGCCCATGTGCTTGTTTCACTTGAATTTTTATTGCTATTTCTCTCTTATCCATTCAGTCTCCTGATCACTTCAATCTTTATTATGATTTCTAATTTTTTTCACCTTCCGCCAAAACTCATCTTCCTAAATGGGCTTGTCTTTTTTATTGTTCTCTAATCCGTTGTTAAAACTCTTGCTTAGATATGTGTTAATTTTGACTTCTTCCTACACTATGTTTTTATTACTTGAATCTTAATTAAATTTATTTATATTTTATTCCTTTATTTTAATTTTATTTTAGAACATTTCTTTGAAATTCTACCGATTTAATTCTCATTATCTTCGTTTCATATTCTGAATATTCAACCAAGATGTTTATGTGTAATTCATAATTCCCTAAATTATTCTTAGTAATTTATATTTCTTACTTATTTAAATATTAATTTAAATATTTAGCATCTCTATTAAAGCCATAGAATTATTAATTTATCATTATTTCTCAACTAACAATACTTTCATCTTATAATTATCTTTTAACTTTCAAATTTACAGCCTATTAATGTCTAAATATCTAAGAAATCATTAAGTTCAATCTAAACTTTATTTTTTTAAATAATAAATAAAAAATCATATTAAAATTGATATTTAGCATTTTGTATGTCTTACTTCATATTCTACTATTTATTGTTTTAGATATCTATTTCCATAGAATATTATTTTTATACTCTTATATAGAATTATAATTATTTTAAACTGTCAATATTGCTTTCCTATAAATATAAATAAATAAATTTCACCTTAATTACAAAAATTTATTTTAATATTGGAAATTTTCCTAAATATTAAGTTCTAATTAGTGAATATATATTACTCTAAAATAATTAGTATGCTATTGAAATTCAGAGTCTGTGATATTTTCATTGTTAAGGCACTTCCTCAAAGTCTTCAGGTATTATCGTTTGTGGTGTTATTTCTGCTGATTTAAACTTTATTTATTTAGTTTTACTTATCTTGTAAAATATAATTATAATAATTTTTCATGAAAGTGTGAGATGAATCGAGAAGGAACTCTGATTCTTGGAAATACATCAATGTCATCAATTTAAAATTAAGATTTCCTATATTTTAACTAAATATATAAGATTTGAAATCTTAAAAAGAATCTTAGTAGATTAATTTTTTTAAAAATAAATCTGCCTATTCAGGATTTCATCATCTTAAATTAATTAAGTTCTTTAATATTATTCACAGGCAATAATTATAAAAATTATATCATTTAACAACTATTGTGAATATTTAATATTGTGTATAATTAATAATAGAAATAGAATCAGAGTCAATTTAAATTTTAATTACTAAAGAATGAATGTTCTATACAAAACTAGCTTCATATTCATTATTTTGAACATTTTAAGAATTAAAAAATAAACAGAATCCATAGTCTATTATTTTCTTAATATTTATTTGATAATTTAATATGTTTGGCTGCATTTAAGTTGTATTATAGTCTCATAAATTAATTATTTGATTGTATAGATGCTTATTAAATTAAAATGCAATTATTTAACAAATCTTGAAATTCAATCGAATATAAAATGTGTTAGAAGATATGTCATATTTAAATTTGATTACACATGGAATATAAAACTTGTTATATAATGGCTAATTTAAATCCAAGAACAAGAACATTTTCTCTAGCTATCAAACAATTAAAAACTCATAATAAAATTTAAGTAAAAAATATTATTTTTAAACAAAATAAAATAACTGTTAAGTGTAAAAATTATTAGATTAAAATAGAATGAGTAAAATTATTAATTTAATGCGAAAAAAAACTAATTTAATCTTGATAAGTAGAGCTATTTAAGGAAATACTTTGATTATTATGATCAAATAGAAAGGTTAATGAAAATAAATTGTAAAATATTATAAGAATATTCATGAGTATCAAAGTCTTGATAAGTTATTATATGAATCAAATTTTAATATAAAACAAGTTAAAGTACCTTGACTAATTACTAATGCAAATAATTCTATTTCAAGTTAACCATTTCATAAAAAATATTGATAAATAAAAGAAACTCCCTAATTGTCAAATTCATGTTAAAAAGATGTATTATAATTATTTTTTACACTTCAATGAATAAATTATAGTTTTTTAACAAAAGATTCAGATGAACAGCAAAAAAAGTAATAATAAATAAAGAAAAACAAAATCAGAGATTATCTTGCCGTTAAAAGCAAAATAAAATTTAACTAAAAGTCTAAAATATATAAATATAACAATAATTATTGACTCATGCTTTTAAGTGGAATGTAGGCCATTTATATAAATAAAAGAGGAATGCTTCATTCTAGTTTAGCATGTTTATAATAACTTTAAACATGTTTAAAGTTAAGTTTACATACGACCCTTAGTTTTTGAAGTAAAATTAAAATCTCAATTCTTTTCAAAATGATATTTTAATGATTTAATTTGAAATAGAAGATAGTTGAGATCTTATTTGGGTTAGTAAACAAAATGCACATTTTTTTATTTTAATAAATTTTATAATTAATATTAATTGTTTAAATTAAAACGAATCAAACTACTTATTTTTACGCAAATCTGAAGTCTTGCTCTATCAAGTAACTCCATTGTGTGTCATATTATGTTTACTTAGGATAAAGAAAGAACTGACTGTTATTAGATCTATTATAATTGTATTTTCTTGTTTATATCCTCTCACTTATAAAAATGCTTCACTATTAAACTGATTATTATTTGTTTTTAAACTTAGTACCAAAGTAAGGCAGATTTTGCATTTATTTTCAGATATAATAACTGCAATTTTCTAACATTCCCATTTAAAAGAGCAAATTTGTCCATAATTATTTGATTGGGCCGTATTTAGGTGCTCCAAATATTACTAATGCACCTATCTATTATCTTAAAGCTAAGAAAAAACAATAAAAAATTCTAAAGGTGAGATATTTATTATAATATCTTTGAACTTTAAATATATGAATAATTTCAAATTCATACAACTTCTTGTCAACATTTTATATCTATAAGAATATCATTTTAGCCATCTGGAATCTGTTATGATTAGGTTAATCTTTAAAAGTGATTTTTCTTTTATCTTACTGTGATAAAACACATCTTAAAATAATACGACCTCGCTTCTCTAATAATAATACTTTCAAAAGCAACTCATTATCAAAGAGAAAACTGAAATGATACACCATGCATGCATATACATCAGCCACAATAGGTTTTGCTTTAGCAGAAACACCAATAAGAAAAGAGGTATCAATACAGCTGCTAAAGTTAATTGCATTATATTAAGCTATGTCCAAAGCTTAAGATAATAAATATGCTAAAATAATTTTAACCTTCTAGTTGATTAAAGCAGTTTATACTGATTTAGTCCTTTTACTCCCATTTTATGAATAGATAGTGTTTGACTTTTCTTTCCAAGCATAATTTTATAAGTTTTTATATTTAATCAAGAACTAGCTAGAGTGATGCAAGTGATTGTATTTCTTCACATTTACTGAATGAATATAGGACTTATTAAAATTTGTAAATTAATTTCTGCTATTTTTAATAACTTATTTTATAAATATCCTAACATTCCAAGAAAGTATCTCTATAATTTATCATACTATGATCTTCAAATTTCAATTCTGGATATTAAAAGATTGAAACTTTAGATAAGTTATAGTATTGTAGAGCCTCTTTTCCTTTGTAAGAATACACTATGCTAACTCTAAAATTTAATTAGAATGATGTTTATTTATGAAGCATAGATGAGTTTCCTAAACATTTTCAAATGGTTGACACAATATTGCGCATTAATCACATTAAATATTTTAATATTTTAACTAAATGCTGTTCTTTTAACTTCTCTTCTCATCGATCATTGTTTAAATAATTATCTTAACTCTGTTTTATTTTTTATTAACAAAAATGAAAATCTCATTCAAAGCTCTCAGCTCTAAATTTTTTTTCAGAGTAAATAATATCTAACATCATATTTTTCTAAGATTATAAAATTACCAAGCGAGACTTCTGTTTGAATTATATTTTTATTATTTCTTTCTAGCTTAAAATTTATTTTATTAATCAGTTACTCCACTATTTAAGTTTTATTTGAATATGATCTTCTTCTTTAACAATAATAATTGCAAACTAATGCTAGAGATTTTAATTATTCTATATTTATAAAACCCCAAGATTGAATATTAAACAACATTAAATACTGTAAAATTTTAATTAAAATCAAATAATTAACTCTATAAATATCAATCTTAAGAGAGGATAACCTAGTTAGGCAAAAGTAGTAAATTATTCTTTCTTAGCCCTTTCTTTTATTCTTTAATCCTCTTTCAATATTTTCGAATAGATTCGTTCACTGTTGTTATCTATTATTATCATTAGTTGTGGGCTCTTCCAAAAATATCTAAATACTTGCTTTAAAGGACATGTCGTCTCAATAATTTCATAAAGTTAATAAGGCTTCATAGATCCTTACCTTACTTATTCTACTCTAATATTTAGAGGGTCGTGAGTGTGTGAAATCATTCTGAGGTTGTGGAGCGATTCCTCTTTCTGAGCTCCCAAGCAAACGTCGGTAACGTGACTTAAAATAGTAGCCTATTTTATTTCTTGATAGTTCATCTTTTCTCATTTTGACCCAAGCAATTATTTCTTCTCTTTCATAGTTATGATCTACAATATACTTTTATGCAACTTTATTAGTTGTTATCCATATAAATAAATACCCTACTTGCAATTATTTTTAAAGTGTAATTTTATTCATAGTTTTACCATATTTAATAGTATTGAAGTTCGATTATAGAGCTGTAATATCCCAAGGAGCATCAGTTAAAATATCATCAAATCTGTTTCCTATAGATCTTTTAATCTTGACTTACAAAGTTTGGTTACATAATTATCTATTAAGTACATCTCCTTGATATTATATTGAAGACCCTTTAATTTGTCTCAATTACCATTCAAATATTTTAATTTTACTATTTCTTTGTTG
The DNA here is from genome assembly GCA_000711775.1 of Oxytricha trifallax. Classification (NCBI taxonomy): domain Eukaryota; phylum Ciliophora; class Spirotrichea; order Sporadotrichida; family Oxytrichidae; genus Oxytricha; species Oxytricha trifallax. Next base: position 12,648 of record ARYC01001181.1, on the reverse strand, counting down.
AGAATCATTTAATTATTAAACTTATTCATCGTTTACCATTTATAATGAATTTGTTAGATGATCTCTTGGAGCACTTATATATTTTGTGAATAAAGGATGATTTTTATAAAAATCATCTTCTCTTCATTCCTCTGTACTTTTCTCTTAAATTCAAGTTAAATTTCCATGATTTTGCTAATAAATACATTTCTCTAACGTTTATTCTACTAAATGGGCTTATAACTGTTTCATGTTATCTCTAACTTAGCTAATAATTCTTATTTTTCAGATTTTAGCAATTAAACATCAAAGCATACTAAATTTTCATATAAAAAAGTTATCTTATTCTTCTCGCAACTGTAAACTAAGATTTGAAATTTCATTATTTACCAAAGTTGTTTATTTTTATGCCATAATTCATACAGAATTGAATATTAATAAATAATAATATTATTACCATAATTACTTTTTATATAGTTTTTATTTCTCTTAACTTACCATTTTTGTTTAATTTTGACATTTATTGTTTTATTTAACTTTCATAATTCTCCATAATTTTAAACTTGATGATAATTTATTCTTAAAACTATTGTTTAGAGTCTCTTAAAGTATTAAAGGAGAATTACAAATTTTAGATTTATTCCATAGATTATTTTCATTTCAATCTTTTGTGATAATCACTTAAGTTAATGAAACAAATTGCTTAATGGATTTTAGATTTGAGTACTTAGCTATTGTTAATTTTAAATATTATTAATGTCATAATAGGATAAATCTTAATTTAATGATAATAAAGAATAATTTTGTTTGGGAGATAATCGATTTATGAATTACAGATATACTATAGCTACATCTATTATTGATAAAATACGTAAAATAGGGAAATTTGAAAAATTAAATAAATATTTAATTATGACCAACTTATAGAAACCATTGTGTCGACTCAGAGTGTATTACTACCAATTTTGATGATTTTAGTGTTCAGCACCATAATATAAACCCCAATTTTTTCTTGAACAACCAAGCACTTTATTTCGATGTTTGGCAAGAATTCGAAGATTTACATGATGGTTTGACACTGTCAATTGGCGTTGATTTGGCATGGCCACTTCATGTCGATTCGTCTTCGATAGGCTTGAGTTGAGGCCAACCAATCCAATCTCATCTTCTAGATCCTAAAATCTATTGCTCCATTCTTGATCCATTGGTATCAGCATTGGCAGTTCAAGCTGTTGGGCCATCGTTGGTGTATTGGTGGACTTGAATTGTGCAATGCGCGGAGGTAAGAGAGGCTTTAATGGTTTGGTGAATGATTGGTTTAAACTTAAAGCGTGATATATAATAGAGAAGTTTTAATCAATTAATTGAACTGTTCAACTGCTATTGATGCTTGTCTTGACTGGTGCCAGAGCACCTGCAACTCCACTCATCGTCATTGATCACCGTCTCACACGAACCCATGTCTGATGGTGGTGCATCACTGCTTGACGCTGAACGCCCAGAGCTTGTTGATATCACTCTTGGTCATGGCCTTCAGGATCTGGGAGAGCCTCTTAACCAAGTGAATCCTATAAAGGGTTATGATAACTATCCTTACTTGCTGTCTGTCCTGCTCCTGCTTGAGGTGCCTCTTGATGTATGAGAACAGTTGCTCGATTGGGTTGAGCCAGGGCGAGCACTCTGCATTGAATAGCACTGTTACTTTCAACTTCCTGGCAGTCTCCAACACTTCAGAGTACTTGTGAAAGACTGCATTGTCCATGAAGAGCACGATCTTCTTCAGGCCAAGGTCGCAGAGTATGATAGAGGAAGTTCTCGAACAGCACCCTCAATGACTTGGCTGGAGACCAGCTGGTCCTTAGTGATTGCTGCCACGAGGCTCATCGAGAACTGCTGCCTCTTAGTTGATTCTTTGGATATAGATAGATTTCTATCCATGATGCCATAAGTGCCCAACCTCTGGCTGACTTGCTGTCTGACTGCTGCAATGGGAGTATACTGTTGTGATGGTTGAGCATCGAGGTTGCCAGAGTCTGCTATGGGTGCTTAGTCATTCATCTTGTTGGTAGACTTAACTTAGTATCAACTAAATTAGAATGAAATCGTATAGCTATAGCTTACCTTCCCCTTCCTTCACTGTGACTTTACTGCTGCTCTCTGCCCTGCTGGACAGCTGCAAGTGTCTGGGTGTAATGGCTGTCTAGTTGTCATGGCCTGTTGCATTGATCACCTCACTGCCCTTACGTTTGGTCGATTGTAGGCGGAGGCTGGCTAGGTTCTGAACCAATGGGGTGAGAGCTGTTTTCAAAGTGGTTTGGGGTTGGCATGAAGGCTTCTTTGAGGAGCTCTATATTCTGATCGCGTCGAAGCGTTTCTATAAGGATGAGTATTAAGCATTGCCCTCTGGGGCTTCCAAGATAGGTGACAGCTGAGTATTCTTCTATTTATGACTACACTTTACAAGAGTGGCAGCAATGCTCTGCTCCCTGCTATCAAAGATATGCTGTTCCTGGGTGAAGGATTTCCTGCGTAACTTTGGAAAGATCGATTTCGAGTTTGGCCTTGGAATCTTCGATGTAACAATTCCAGATCTAGCCACTAATCGTTCACTATTACTTACTTGGCTCTCTTAACTTGAATTGAAACCTTACTCATCTTGACTACCCCATCTGGAGCTGGTGACGACGCTATAATCAATAGTTTAGGCAACGATAACAATACTCATCTAATGATTCCCAGAATTGCTTGCGGTCTCAGATTTTCAAGTTTAAGGTAGTTTTCATCATTAATTAGAACTTAGCTTTACAAAAGTGCGATGTCTGATCCCTTCACTTGGTCCTGCTCTCTTACCCCAGTGGCAGGCGACATACCTTGTTCTCTGTTGGGGGTAGCCAGCTAGCATCTCAGCATACTGTATGACACCGTCGGTGACGAGGACCTCGGTCTTACCAACTGCAGGCGTCAGTGAGGAGTCGATCCCACGACTTTCCTTGTGAAGGGCAGCTGAATTGAAACTCCATTGCTTGGTTGGCAGGTAATCACTCCTGAAGTTCGATTCATCGACTGATATGATCATTGCATCTTCCAAGAATAGCTGCGCGAGCAGTCTGGACACCCATAGCCTCTTCTCGTTGAACGATGGGTCTCTGGACTTAGCATTGGCATTCTGGGCCTTATCGAATCTCAAATGGAAACTTTCCTTCAGTACTTTCAAGAGCGTGGCAACGAAGGCACTGTGAGGTTCTTGTATTCCTGTTCCTTACACTGCAATTCAAGTAGGCTATGATGAAGGCGCCAGCCAGTGACCTTGAAGATGCCCTGCAGTTAGAGCACGATTGCAATCGCCTTCAGCATCAGCGGGTTGCTCCTTGTATTCTTCCTCCCATTCGTAAGCTTTGGCTTCGGATTGAGCACTCAGTGCTCCACCTCCAACTTGAAGTTTTCAATGGCCTTATAAACGAATCGTCGATCCACACCCATCTCGAGCGCAATGTCCTTGGGCTTCATGCCCTCCACCTTGTAGTGCTGTACCACTTAGATCATCTTCAATGCCAGCTTGGCATCTCTTCGTTTGAGGTAAGGGTTGTTGGATGATCAATTCATTGCTTCGTAGTTTGAATGATCTCCATTGAAGAAATCAGTACTCTTACTCTGCTCTTTAATGAAGTCATGCAGGCCCTGCCACAGTTCATCACTCTACTTGATTTGCAGGTTCTTGGGCATCATATTAGGGATTCTTTATGATGAAGACTTCGATGGCTTTCTTATCATTCGAAGGTACTGCTCGAGGCCATAACACAGCTAGTCATCTGTTGCCAAACTTTCAAGATCAATTAATTTATGATATTGCTCACTCAACTTTCTCCAATGGCAGTCGTATGATTTGCCAACCCAGTATGTCCATCGTCGACGGTGGCACCTGCCCATTGTTGAGGAAGGTGCCTGAGGTGTATGTGAGCTTCACTGGTTTGGAGTTGGAGGGGAAGTGGTGCCAAACACTACTGATGTCCACTTGAGTACAGTCTTCTTCTATGGCTTCAACGCACTCGTCTTGATCTCTTCAAAGTACTGATTACTAAGAAACCCATAGTTCAGAATCGATTCTTATTAATAACTGTAATGATAGGAAGAATTAACTGACTATTCTTCACTGCGACATTGATTCCATGCTAGAAGGGGTTTTGGGGTTTTGAAATAAATAAAAATTTAAATAAATATACAAGACTCAATACTTATGATAACAGTGAGAGGGGTTATGAATGCTGTTGAGAGAGGTAAGGAATATGTGACATTAATTATTTAACTATTTGAATTTAAATTTCAACATCACGATCTCAACATAAATCACTCTCACTCGTAGATCCATTCTTACTTGTCTCCCCTCACAATCAGATAGGCAGTGGCATTGTCAAAGCAATTTGATCTCATCACAGTTCCTATGTTGAGGGCCTTCTTCAATCTTGCCATTCTAAGCTACAGGCGTGGTGAAAGTAAATTCAAGAATTGAGTCTTGTACTAGATAGCTTTCTTTGTAACTTGACTTTTGAGATACTGTATAGTGCCCTTGTGGATTTTAGTTGAGGGGTGAAGCAAATGGCATATCAAGTTCTCATATCTCTTAGCGATTGCAAGAAGTTCCTTTCCCTTACTGGTCTTAATCAAAACCCAAAAACCCCTTAATGAGGTTTATAAGTGCTTTGATTTGTAGGGAATTTCTTAGGGGTTGGGGTAATTAATTAAATGCGAAACAAAAATAGCAAGCTTTTGGGGTCTATTTATGATGAAGAGTATATAGATTAAGTGTTTAAACTGCGTTATGGATGTGATATGTATAGTGAATAAGTCAAACCAGTACTGAACTATAAGTCTATTGCAATGCTCTTAAAGCGTAGTCCATCAACTGTTCGCTCTCACTGCTTGAAAGCTGTGTAATTAAAGCAATAATAGCTGAATTCTTAGCCTAAGAGGAAGTCAAAGTTTCTTTAGAAGCATATTGACTATCTTATTAATGAAAAAACTTTGAAGTATTGGGCTCACTTCTCTCTCGACTAACGAGCTATTATGTTTCACCGCCAGTTCCCTGAGTTGAAGATCTCTGCATAATCTGTTGCAAACATTTATAAACGAAACATTATCTCTTATAAAGGTGTAAATCGTATCAAGAGAGTAATTGATTTCACTCTGCCATTTTACAATAACAACAACTTAAATTATATTTATAATTAAATGCAGAGAGCCTAATAGAATAATATTAAGTTTATTCATGCTGACCAGGCTGTGTTTACCTTCAACACTTTCATCTAGAAGTCTTGGTATAAGAGGCATAGTAATATAGAAGTATGTGACTAGAAAGTCAAGGTATAAACAATGGCAATTCTTGGAGGTATTAGCGAGGATGCTGGTTTAGAAACTTATGTTATTCATCCTCGCTCTATTAAGACAGAGCAGTATATTAAGTTCTTAGAGCAGCTGAGAGAGAAGTACCCTGAATAAGAGATTATACTGTTTGTTGATAATCTTTCAGTTCATAAGACAAAAGATACAAGGAAGAGTTATGAACAACTTAGAATAACGCCAGTGTTCAACGTACCTTACAGTCCATAGTTTAATGGAATTGAATTCTACTGGGGTATACTAAAAGGTCATTATAAGAAACTGCTGCTATACCACCTGATGCATGACCTACCTATTGATACAGTCGATTTTATAAAAAGTTCAGCTAAGAGAGTTGATAATTAGTTGGCATAAAAGTGTGCTAAAGAAGGGAGAGTGAATGTATATACATAAGTTTTAGAGTTAAGTTAATGAATATTTAAGTCACATTTAAGACTCTTTCGTGAGAGCTGGCTTCTCTTTCTTTTCTTCTACTTCTTGCTTCCCTCCTCCAAGGTTTCTTCTCTTGCTGCCAGCTCCAGCATCTATGTTCATTGACTCTGGCGGCTAAATATTTGAATAAAGTCTCTTGCTAACTTCATACTTCGTCTGCGACTTTCTCTCTCTGTGAAGCTTGCTCTATTCCTTCATCAAAAAGATGCCAGTACCAGATTTTTCTAAAGAGTTCAAGCTACAAATCTTACTTGAAATATAAGGGTGCTTCTGCAGCTCTGATAGCCAGCTCTCACTTATCTTGATCCCTTGTTTGTCCTTATCTTCTGAAGAGATGCTGTACCTTTTCTTATGAGATTCTTGAATAATTTCTTTCAAGTAATCACCTTTAATTGTTGCAAGTATGCCAAAGAAATAGTTTCTTTCAGGTAGTTTATTTGACAACTACTTCTTAGTAGGCAGGTACTGCGAAACCTCTGGGTCATTCATAGCATCATCATATAAGTTAGTCACTGAGATTTCTGGATAGTTTGGGATCTCTGCAAACTTTACATCTTAAGTTTTCAATGCTTTCTTCTCTTCGCAGAGTATGGCTCTTAAAAATGAAATTTTAGTACCTTCCATCGTTGGCAGGAACAAATCAACTACATAATCAAGATTAGCCACTTTGAGTTCATTACCTTGCTGCACCAGGTAGCGATGCAAATCCTCCTTGCTTCTAAATCTTTGAATTAATTCTTGTGCTTGCACTCTTTTCATTGCATCATTCATTGACTCCATCTTGTTTACAGATCTAAGAAATGATATTCAAATTTAAGTTTATTGATTTCAATTATTTACCTCTGTAAAACTTACTATTAAATATGGGCATCCTATAGGAGGTCAACCTCTAAGAAGGATATGGAGAAAGTTTTGAGAACTGGTTTCAAACTTGAGAGATTGATATCAATTTCTACTGTTATAGTTCCATATTTTTAAATTTAAATTGGTACGTACTTAATTAGGAGCAGCTCCTAAAATGCTAGTACTTAATTAGGAGCATTAATTAATGCTAGTACTTAATTAGGAGCACCCTAATTTTAATCATAAAATCATAAAATACCTCCTAAAGCAGTACGTACTTAATTAGGTGCACCTCCTAAATCGGAACGTGCTGTAATCAACTAATTATTGATAGTAAAAATGGTTACTTCCTCCCCCATATTTAGAGCTGGATTGTCTCTTAACACTTATATTTCTTCACTAATACTCTAAGAACTTCCCTTTAAACTTGTAGGCTTGCAAAGCTCTCATATAAGCTCTCAGTTATAGAGGCAGTTTTATAATTTTAAATTCAAATTTAAATATGAGCGCTAACATTTTAAGAAAAACAACAGCACTTCCATCAAACTAAATGAGACTAACCTTTGGCAGCAATAAAAAGTGTGATAGCTGTGAGATGAACTCTCTTAAAGAACTACCAGAGCTATCACTTGAGGTCTCTGTTATTAAAATAGAAATTAATAATAGAAAATAAATGGCAAATAAGTGTGTGGGAGACAGAGAGGAGGAGAAAGGTATTAATGATATTCCTATACAAACTGAAGAAATAGAAGTATACTTTTGTGAGCTGTGTGAGAGAGATTTCGCTCATAAATCAAGCTGGTATAGACATATGAAGGAGCATAGAGAAGCCAAGCCTACTGTATACTTAAAGCACGACAAAATCGATGGGAAGTATGATTGCTTTGAGTGCCATAAGTAGTACTCTCATACAAGAGACTTGAAGAAACATCTTTTAAAAGCTCACAAAAAAGACATAGAAATTGAAAAGCATGAAGTTGAGTTGAAGCTTCTCAACAAAAGAAAATCGAGGGAATATTCTAAAGCGGTAGTGCCTGAATAAGCTAGTGAGTTAGAGTACGTAAAGAAGGCACGTAACCAACTAACCTCTGAAATCACAAAAATCATGATCAAAATTCAATACAAGAAAATACCAGTTCTTGCGTAGATAGATTTAGATACTTCTCTTTAAAGTTATCTTATTCTAGAGGACTCCTTTGATAAGAAAGTTATCAATGATCATCAATACGCATACAAGGTGTATCACTTCAACTATCTCTTAAGTGATGATAAATATTAGATGGAGTTTACAAATGAGTATCAAGTACTCACTCAAGCAAAATTTAAAGAGTGTAGTTACTTAATCAAGCTAGATGCTGTTCTCCTTGCCAAGGATCATGTTGCTTTCAGACTCCCACTCTATGAAATGACTCTAAGAGATTTCATAACAGATCATAGGAATCATAAGTAACTTGGATAAATAGCAACTCAGACCATACAAGGCATTAAAGAGCTTCACAAGTTAGGGTTTGTTCACAGAGATTTAAAGCCAGAAAATATTATGATAAACTTTTCTCCACTAAGAGTAGCAATAATCGATTTCAACAGAGCCTAAAGAGTGGAAGTCTCAAGGCTTGGAACTGTAATGGGAACTCAAGGCTATTATCCAGAAAGAGAAGACTGGAGAGATGGTGACTTTTAGTGGGATGTGTGGGCTTTAGCAGCAATAATAATAGAGTGCGATATGCCTCGCAACGATTACTACTCTACAAGGTGCGAGAAAGATGCTAAGTAAAGAATCAAGTAGTTTATAGACAAAACCAGAGTATCTCAATCAATAAAACATATGGCAGAATCAATAATAATAAAACCAAACTCAAAGATCAGACATATCAATAGAGCAGATAGAGTTGTGGTTAAGTAAGATAAACTTCAGACCTCTCCCACATGATCCAAAAGTGCATTTTGAGTGATTAAATTAAATACATTTACTATAAATTTCACATTGAAAATCTATTAATAACCCCAACCCCTAACAAATTCCCTACAAATCAAAGCACTTATAAACCTCATTAAGGGGTTTTGGGGTTTTGAATGTGGTACGCTCTAAGAGACTTATTCTCAAGTAACCACTGCTTGAGATATGTAATGAGGCATTGATGCTAAAACTATGTTGATTTGTATTGGAAGCTCATGAAATAGTTGACGAGCCTTTAGAACACCATTGCTATGTACCATCCTTGCTCGAACACGCTCCTGGCATTCTAGATTTACTTGGATGACGGCTGATAAGGTAATAGACCCTTGCATGGTCTCTCTCTGTAGGAACCAGGCCTCCAGTGGATATAAGTCTTAGAATGTATGAAATTGAATTTTGAGCAGCCAAGGAAATTAAAAATATCAATGTCAATTTTCTCATTAGACCTATGATTTACAAGAGCCTCTGCACAGTCTGGGTTGACCTCGTCAAGATAGGCTGCGAAAGTATTTTTGACGCATCTTACCAGTTGACTGTTAAGGTAAGACTCAAAGATAGAACGCCTTGTCTCTTACATCAATCCATTAACTTTGGGGTTCACAAATTCTATTGAAATTATGATCAGTGATATGTATCTTACTTAAGGACTGCACTTTGATTCTATTATTTAATAGACTAAGCATGATTTGTGAATATACTAAAGACTTCAGAACATAAATATGATCTGGAAAAAGCTTCATGTCTAGTGTCAGCCATTCAAAGTACTTTAAAATGAATAGTTTTGAATTGTCTAAAATTTAATTTAAACCATTTTCAAGTATTCTATGTCATAGTCAAATGCAAAAAGAATTATTTTGCGAGCTTTAAATAAAGAAAATTGTAACAAGCAAGAGTAGAATACTTTTAAATTCACATTAGTTTATTCCCTTGCCGAGTTGTGACTTTCATAAAGTATATATTGAAATAAAAATTTTATGTATGTAATCGTCTCTAAATTTAAGGTCATCATTTTGTTACTTGAAGATGTAACATCAGTGACCATTTTAAATTGTGTTTTCAGACTAATTAAATTTGGTGAACATATTAAACTACTTTAAGGGATTTGAGAGCATTACCCCAAAATTCTAATTCATACTTAGTCTATGAGTTGATAGTGAATTGACACATGTTCATTAATGCGAAATTGCGACTAAGCGACTTTTAATAAGGACTATAGTCGAAGACTAGGTTGATTGAGAGTAGTCGTGACTAGTCTATACATGGAAGTCAGAGTATACACTTACCCTTCACCATTGTTCATTTGGGTGTTTTTAGATTAAGTCTTGATTGCTATTATTAAATTTTAAATTCAACTTAACTCTTAATCAATCTAATCAACCACAGTTATAATCATTTGTCTTAAGCTTAAGATTCATGAACGAGGAACTTTTCGACTAGGCTATTGCTGACAACGATGCTTAGAACTTTTCAAACTTTTACAACCACCAGCTTAATCCAGATTTTCATACTAGCTCCATAAACTTTTAATCAGATATACAAATCAAAGATAACTTACCAGAGTCAAACAACGAGGATGACAAGAGTGCGATATCAGCACCAGTGGCTACTGTGTATTGATGCGCTACCTACTCCAAGGTTTTTAATAATAAGAGCAATCTCAATCGTTATATCAAAGAGGTCCACAATAAATCCAAGCAGAGCGACTAAGGTTTGTAGAAACAGGAACAAAAGTCGCAAGCATTTCACTCCGCAATATCTAAAGTAAAAAGAGATTAAATTTAATAATAATAAGAAGACTAGTCGATGGCTAATGAGAGTGATGATTAAGAGGAGGAACTCAAGGAACCTCAAAATAAGAGGTAGAGAGTGAATGCTAAAACAAGCACAAAGACTAAAAGGTTGATGTTGAGATCTCCGACTCTGAGGATGAAGTGGATGACTCAATCGCAAGGATAAATAAGTACAGAGTCGATAATACTTTTATCATTCCTTGCTTCAAATATCTCTACGACTAGGCGACTAAGCCTAGTCCTCTCTAAAAAAAACTAGTGCTCCTTATGGGACTATGCTTCATGACGGAAGATTCTACAAGCTGTTCGCACTGAGAAATTTTCTTGAAGAGGAGCTTGAATAAGAGTAGCTGCAAAGGGAGTATGATATAACTAAGACTGCCTTCTAACTCTAACTTCATGAAATCACTTAGTTAGAGATGGTCTTGAAAGGCAGCGATCACATCGCACTCCAGTACCTGATCCCTCAATTCAATTACGACTACTATATGATAATTAATCGCAATGCTAATTCGGATCGACTAGTCATGAAGAAAATCATTTATGGTTTAAGAGAAATGCATACAATCGGATTCGTACACCACATAAAAATTGTTCAATTCCAAAGCCCTCAAGGAAGCAATTCTCTCAATCCCCTTAAAGTAGTTTAATATTGTTTACCACATTTTAATTAGTTTTAAAAACTACACTTTAAAGGGTCCTCGATGTTCTCTTTTCACTTAAGAAATTCATGACCTTAAATTAAGAGACGATTACAAGCATAATATTTTTATTTCAATATATAATTTATGAAAGTCACAACTCGGCAAGAGAATAAACTAATGTGAATTTAAAAGTATTCTACTCTTGCTTGTTACAATTTTCTTTATTTAAAGCTCGCAAAATAATTCTTTTTGCATTTGACGATGACATAGAACGCTTTTAAATGGTTTAAATAAATTTTTAGACAATTCCAAAGATGTCATTTTAAAGTACCACACATAAAAATTGTTCATTTCCAAAGCCCTCATGGAGCCAGTGATCTATTCTTGATTGCCAAATTTTAATTTGGCTGAAAACATCATTTCAAATGTTCATCGTTGTTACCTCTTCAAGCAACAAAATGGTTACCTTAAATATTATTACGATTACAATAATTATATAAAAATGTCAATAAATATTCTTCTTATTTCAAGAATCGCAAGGAGAGATTGCTAATGCGAATTTAAAAATGATCAACTCTTGTTTGTTACAATTTTAATTTTTTGAAAACTAATTCTATAAGATTTTTATTCAAAGAAAATGACGAGGAGTTGGTTAGTTAAACATGGAGACAACTTTCAATGAGTTTGAAAATAATTAGTATTTTTTATGTGTGAGTTAAATTTGTATAAAACCCCATAGATCAATTAAAAACGAGTATAGGAGTTAATAACAAATAGATTAAAAATTAATTATAATTGGCTAATAATATAAATAATTAAGCTAAAATTAATTTTAAACTACCTGATTGGATTATTTTATAAGGACAATTAATCGAGCCAATAGTTTTAATAATTAGCCCAAACATTATAATTATATGCCAATAATAATTAATTATACATTTAATTGTTTTTAACCCCAATTCTCATGTCTTAATTGGTGTTTTGGGGTTTTTATAAGTGATTATTAATATACTAAAGTTCAAACATTATTCATTTAGAATGAGAATACCAATTAAAAAACTGAAACAAATGCTAATATGTATTTATAATGAAATGCATATTACTTCCTAATGCTATCAATGATAGATTAAATTAAATATTATCTTAATCAATTATGTTATTCATTTTATCTGCTTTAATTATTTAATATTTCTATTTTTTATCGTTTTAGTTATTATTATTATATTTTTATTATTTAAAATTTCTTAAATTATTAAAATAAATTTTAGATTATATTTCTAAATATTATTCTCACTACACAATAATTTTGCAAAAATAATTAAAATAGTCTTAATTATAAGCAATCGTATTAGCTAAATTTAATTAAATTTTTTGTCGTATGATTATTATTTAATACTTTAATAAACAATTAAATGAAAAAGAAAAACTCTAGATTTATTTTATTAAATTTAAATTCGTTGCGTGAAATATGTAATAAATTTAACTGATGAATAAAGTGATAAATTTATATTTTAAATATAGTAATTGTAAGCTTAAAACTATTGGAATTAATTAGACAACGGATATAAGTTCAATGTCTTTTGTCAAACTTATATCATTCTATATATTC
>ARYC01001180.1:0-15556 GCA_000711775.1 Oxytricha trifallax | reverse complement strand
ATTTAGTGGATTTGCTTAATTCCAGGTCATCTCATGAATTTCCGTGACCCTTTCCCGCTGCCTTGAAAAGCCTAAAAATCGATGTTTAACATACTTGCTCATCAATTCCTATAATAAAACTTGAAATGCCTGTATCTTTGCGCGTTTTTAAGATAAAATAGTTCTGATTTTATATTCGTGTTCAGCGAGGTCTAAATGACCAGAATTGATATTTTTAGGAGTTTTTGGGAAATTTAAATTGCAAGTTGAGTTTTGCCGGGGAAAGGTTCGGCTCCAGGGCCAAATTTTAAAAATCGAAAAATGGACAAATGACCCCCCTATAACTTTTGAAAATGACTATATATCTGGTGTTCCGGTGTCACACTCTTGATCAGGAGCCCAAATTTAGTGGATTTGCTTCATTCCAAGTCATCTCATGAATTTCCTTGACTCTCTCCCGCTGCCTTGAAAGCCTAAAAATCGATGTTTAACATACTTGCTCATCAATTCCTATAATAAAACTTGAAATGCCTGTATCTTTGCGCGTTTTTAAGATAAAATAGTTCTGATTTTATATTCGTGTTCAGCGAGGTCTAAATGACCAGAATTGATATTTTTAGGAGTTTTTGGGAAATTTAAATTGCAAGTTGAGTTTTGCCGGGGAAAGGTTCGGCTCCAGGGCCAAATTTTAAAAATCGAAAAATGGACAAAATGACCCCCCTATAACTTTTGAAAATGACTTTATATTTGGTATTCCCGTGTCACATTCTTTATCAGGAGCCCAAATTTAGTGGATTTGCTTAATTTCAGGTCATCTCATGAATTTCCGTGACCCTCTCCCGCTGCCTTGAAAAGCCTAAAAATCGATGTTTAACATACTTGCTCATCAATTCCTATAATAAAACTTGAAATGCCTGTATCTTTGCGCGTTTTTAAGATAAAATAGTTCTGATTTTATATTCGTGTTCAGCGAGGTCTAAATGACCAGAATTGATATTTTTAGGAGTTTTTGGGAAATTTAAATTGCAAGTTGAGTTTTGCCGGGGAAAGGTTCGGCTCCAGGGCCAAATTTTAAAAATCGAAAAATGGACAAAATGACCCCCTATAACTATTGAAAATGACTATTTATCTGGTGTTACGGTATCACACTCTTGTTCAGGAGCCCAAATTTAGTGGATTTGCTTAATTCCAGGTCATCTCATGAATTTCCGTGACCCTCTCCCGCTGCCTTGAAAAGCCTAAAAATCGATGTTTAACATACTTGCTCATCAATTCCTATAATAAAACTTGAAATGCCTGTATCTTTGCGCGTTTTTAAGATAAAATAGTTCTGATTTTATATTCGTGTTCAGCGAGGTCTAAATGACCAGAATTGATATTTTTAGGAGTTTTTGGGAAATTTAAATTGCAAGTTGAGTTTTGCCGGGGAAAGGTTCGGCTCCAGGGCCAAATTTTAAAAATCGAAAAATGGACAAAATGACCCCCCCATAACTTCTGAAAATGACTTTATATTTGGTGTTCCAGTGTCACACTCTTGATCAGGAGCACAAAATTAGTGGATTTGCTTAATTCCAGGTCATCTCATGAATTTCCGTGACCCTCTCCCGCTGCCTTGAAAACCCTAAAAATTGATGTCTAACATACTTGCTCATCAATTCCTATAATAAAGCTTGAAATGTCTGTATCTTTGCGCGTTTTTAAGATAAATTAATTCTGATTTTTTATTCGTGTTCAGCGAGGTCTAAATGACCAGAATTGATATTTTCGGGAGTATATGGGAAATATAAATTGCAAGTTAAGTTTTGCCGGGGAAAGGTTCGGCTCCGGGGCGAAATTTAAAAATTATAAAAATGGACAAAATGACCCCCCTATAACTTTTGAAAATGACTATATATCTGGTGTTCCGGTGTCACACTCTTGTTCAGGAGCCCAAATTTAGTGGATTTGCTTAATTCCAGGTCATCTCATGAATTTCCGTGACCCTCTCCCGCTGCCTTGAAAACCCTAAAAATTGATGTCTAACATACTTGCTCATCAATTCCTATAATAAAGCTTGAAATGTCTGTATCTTTGCGCGTTTTTAAGATAAATTAATTCTGATTTTATATTCGTGTTCAGCGAGGTCTAATGACCAGAATTGATATTTTCGGGAGTTTTTGGGAAATATAAATTGCAAGTTGAGTTTTGCCGGGGAAAGGTTCGGCTCCTGGGCCAAATTTTAAAAAGCAAAAAATGGACAAATTGACCCCCCTATAACTTTTGAAAATGACTATATATTTGGTGTTCCAGTGTCACACTCTTGTTCAGGAGCCCAAATTTAGTGGATTTGCTTAATTCCAGGTCATCTCATGAATTTCCGTGACCCTCTCCCGCTGCCTTGAAAACCCTAAAAATTGATGTCTAACATACTTGCTCATCAATTCCTATAATAAAGCTTGAAATGTCTGTATCTTTGCGCGTTTTTAAGATAAATTAATTCTGATTTTATATTCGTGTTCAGCGAGGTCTAAATGACTAGAATTGATATTTTCGGGAGTTGTTGGGAAATATAAATTGCAAGTTGAGTTTTGCCGGGTAAGGGTTCGGCTCCTGGGCCAATTTATAAAAATCAAAAAATGGACAAATTGACCCCCCTATAACTTTTGAAAATGACTATATATTTGGTGTTCCCGTGTCACACTCTTGTTCAGGAGCCCAAAATTAGTGGATTTGCTTAATTCCAGGTCATCTCAAGAATTTCCGTGACCCTCTCACACTGCCTTGAAAACCCTAAAAATCGATGTTTAACACACTCACTCAACAGTTCTTATAATAAAACTTAGAATGCCTGTATCTTTGCGCGTCTTGACGACAAATCAATTCTGATTTTATATTCGTGTTCAGGGGGGTCTAAATGACCAGAATTGATATTATCGGGAGTTGTTGGGAAATATAAATTGCAAGTTGAGTTTTGCTGGGGAAAGGTTCGGCCCTGCACAAAATTTTTGAAAAGCCAAAAATGGACAAAATGACCCCCCTATAACTTTTGAAAATGACTATATATCTGGTTTTCCTGTGTCACACTCTTGTTCAGGAGCCCAAATTTAGTGGATTTGCTTAATTCCAGGTCATCTCATGAATTTCCGTGACCCTCTCCCGCTGCCTTGAAAACCCTAAAAATTGATGTCTAACATACTTGCTCATCAATTCCTATAATAAAACTTAATATGTCTGTATCTTTGCGCGCTTTGAAGATAAATTAATTCTGATTTTATATTCGTGTTCAGCGAGGTCAAAATGACCAGAATTGAAATTTTCGGGAGTTTTTGGGAAATATAAATTGCAAGTTGAGTTTTGCCGGGGAAAGGTTCGGCTCCCGGGCCAAATTTTAAAAATCAAAAAATGGACAAATACCCCCCCATAACTTTTGAAAATGACTATATATTTGGTGTTCCGGTGTCACACTCTTGTTCAGGAGCCCAAATTTAGTGGATTTGCTTAATTACAGGTCATCTCAAGAATTTTCGTGACCCTCTCCCGCTGCCTCGAAATACCTTAAAAATCGATGTTTAACATACTTGCTCATCAATTCCTATAATAAAACTTGAAATGCCTGTATCTTTGCGCGTTTTTAAGATAAAATAGTTCTGATTTTATATTCGTGTTCAGCGAGGTCTAAATGACCAGAATTGATATTTTTAGGAGTTTTTGGGAAATTTAAATTGCAAGTTGAGTTTTGCCGGGGAAAGGTTCGGCTCCAGGGCCAAATTTTAAAAATGGAAAAATGGACAAAATGACCCTCCTATAACTTTTGAAAATGACTATATATCTGGTGTTCCGGTGTCACACTCTTGTTCAGGAGCCCAAATTTAGTGGATTTGCTTAATTCCAGGTCATCTCATGAATTTCCGTGACCCTCTCCCGCTGCCTTGAAAAGCCTAAAAATTGATGTTTAACATACTTGCTCATCAATTCCTATAATAAAGCTTGAAATGTCTGTATCTTTGCGCGTTTTTAGATAAATTAGTTCTGATTTTATATTCGTGTTCAGCGAGGTCTAAATGACCAGAATTGATATTTTTGGGAGTTTTTGGGAAATTTAAATTGCAAGTTGAGTTTTGCCGGGGAAAGGTTCGGCTGCTGGGCCAAATTTTAAATATCGAAAAATGGACAAAATGACCCCCTATAACTTTTGCAAATGACTATATATCTGGTGTTCCGGTGTCACACTCTTGTTCAGGAGCCCAGATTTAGTGGATTTGCTTAATTCCAGGTCATCTCATGAATTTCCGTGACCCTCTCCCGCTGCCTTGAAAATTCTAAAAATTGATGTTTAACATACTTGCTCATCAATTCCTATAATAAAGCTTGAAATGCCTGTATCTTTGCGCGTTTTTAAGATAAATTTGTTCTGATTTTATATTCGTGTTCAGCGAGGTCTAAATGACCAGAATTGTTATTTTTGGGTGTTTTTGGGAAATTTAAATTGCAAGTTGTGTTTTGCCGGGGAAGGGTTCGGCCCTGGGCAAATTTTGAAAATCGAAAAATGGACAAAATGACCCCCCTATAACTTTTGAAAATGACTATATATCTGGTGTTCCGGTGTCGCACTCTTGTTCAGGAGCCCAGATTTAGTGGATTTGCTTAATTCCAGGTTATCTCATGAATTTCCGTGACCCTCTCCCGCTGCCTTGAAAAGCCTAAAAATCGATGTTTAACATACTTGCTCATCAATTCCTATAATAAAACTTGAAATGCCTGTATCTTTGCGCGTTTTTAAGATAAAATAGTTCTGATTTTATATTCGTGTTCAGCGAGGTCTAAATGACCAGAATTGATATTTTTGGGAGTTTTTGGGAAATTTAAATTGCAAGTTGAGTTTTGCCGGGGAAAGGTTCGGCTCCAGGGCCAAATTTTAAAAATGGAAAAATGGACAAAATGACCCCCTATAACTTTTGAAAATGACTATATATCTGGTGTTTTGGTGTCACACTCTTGTTCAGGAGCCCAGATTTAGTGGATTTGCTTAATTCCAGGTCATCTCATGAATTTCCGTGACCCTCTCCCGTTGCCTTGAAAATTCTAAAAATTGATGTTTAACATACTTGCTCATCAATTCCTATAATAAAGCTTGAAATGCCTGTATCTTTGCGCGTTTTTAAGATAAATTTGTTCTGATTTTATATTCGTGTTCAGCGAGGTCTAAATGACCAGAATTGATATTTTTGGGAGTTTTTGGGAAATTTAAATTGCAAGTTGAGTTTTGCCGGGGAAAGGTTCGGCTCCAGGGCCAAATTTTAAAAATGGAAAAATGGACAAAATGACCCTCCTATAACTTTTGAAAATGACTATATTCTGGTGTTTTGGTGTCACACTCTTGTTCAGGAGTCCAAATTTAGTGGATTTGCTTAATTCCAGGTCATCTCATGAATTTCCGTGACCCTCTCCCGTTGCCTTGAAACTAAAAATCGATGTTTAACATACTTGCTCATCAATTCCTATAATAAAACTTGAAATGCCTGTATCTTTGCGCGTTTTTAAGATAAAATAGTTCTGATTTTATATTCGTGTTCAGCGAGGTCTAAATGACCAGAATTGATATTTTTAGGAGTTTTTGGGAAATTTAAATTGCAAGTTGAGTTTTGCCGGGGAAAGGTTCGGCTCCAGGGCCAAATTTTAAAAATCGAAAAATGGACAAATGACCCCCCTATTACTTTTGAAAATGACTATATATTTGGTGTTCCGGTGTCACACTCTTTTTCAGGAGCCCGAATTTAGTGGATTTGCTTAATTTCAGGTCATCTCATGAATTTCCGTGACCCTCTCCCGCTGCCTTTAAAGCCTAAAAATCGATGTTTAACATACTTGCTCATCAATTCCTATAATAAAACTTGAAATGCCTGTATCTTTGCGCGTTTTTAAGATAAAATAGTTCTGATTTTATATTCGTGTTCAGCGAGGTCTAAATGACCAGAATTGATATTTTTAGGAGTTTTTGGGAAATTTAAATTGCAAGTTGAGTTTTGCCGGGGAAAGGTTCGGCTCCAGGGCCAAATTTTAAAAATCGAAAAATGGACAAAATGACCCCCCTATAACTTTTGAAAATGACTATATATTTGGTGTTCCGGTGTCACACTCTTGTTCAGGAGCCCAAATTTAGTGGATTTGCTTAATTCCAGGTCATCTCATGAATTTCCTTGACCCTCTCCCGCTGCCTTGAAAAGCCTTAAAATCGATGTTTAACATACTTGCTCATCAGTTCTTATAATAAAACTTGAAATGGCTGTATCTTTGCGCGTTTTTAAGATAAATTAGTTCTGATTTTATATTCGTGTTCAGCGAGGTGTAAATGACCAGAATTGATATTTTTGGGAGTTTTTGGGAAATTTAAATTGCAAGTTGAGTTTTGCCGGGGAAAGGTTCGGCTCCTGGGCCAAATTTTAAAAATCGAAAAATGGACAAAATGACCCTCCTATAACTTTTGAAAATGACTATATATCTGGTGTTTTGGTGTCACACTCTTGTTCAGGAGCCCAAATTTAGTGGATTTGCTTAATTCCAGGTCATCTCATGAATTTCCTTGACCCTCTCCCGCTGCCTTGAAAACCCTAAAAATCGATGTTTAACACACTCACTCATCAGTTCTTATAATATAGCTTCAAATGCCTGTATCTTTGCGCGTTTTGTAGATAAATCTGTTCTGATTTTATATTCGTGTTCAGCGAGGTCTAAATGACCAGAATTGATATTTTCGGGAGTTTTTGGGAAAATAAATTGCAAGTTGAGTTTTGCCGGGGAAAGGTTCGGCTCCGGGGCGAAATTTAAAAATTATAAAAATGGACAAAATGACCCCCCTATAACTTTTGAAAATGACTATATATCTGGTGTTCCGGTGTCACACTCTTGTTCAGGAGCCCAAATATAGAGGATTCGCTTAATTCCAGGTCATCTCATGAATTTCCGTGACCCTCTCCCACTGCATTGAAAAGCCTAAAAATCGATGTTTAACATACTTGCTCATCAATTCCTATAATAAAACTTGAAATGCCTGTATCTTTGCGCGTTTTTAAGATAAAATAGTTCTGATTTTATATTCGTGTTCAGCGAGGTCTAAATGACCAGAATTGATATTTTTAGGAGTTTTTGGGAAATTTAAATTGCAAGTTGAGTTTTGCCGGGGAAAGGTTCGGCTCCAGGGCCAAATTTTAAAAATCGAAAAATGGACAAAATGACCCCCCTATAACTTTTGAAAATGACTACATATCTGGTGTTCCGGTGTCACACTCTTGTTCAGGAGCCCATATTTAGTGGATTTGCTTAATTCCAGGTCATCTCATGAATTTCCGTGACCCTCTCCCGCTGCCTTGAAAACCCTAAAAATCGATGTTTAACATACTTGCTCATCAATTCCTATAATAAAACTTGAAATGCCTGTATCTTTGCGCGTTTTTAAGATAAAATAGTTCTGATTTTATATTCGTGTTCAGCGAGGTCTAATGACCAGAATTGATATTTTCGGGAGTTTTTGGGAAATATAAATTGCAAGTTGAGTTTTGCCGGGGAAAGGTTCGGCTCCAGGGCCAAATTTTTAAAAATGGAAAAATGGACAAAATGACCCTCCTATAACTTTTGAAAATGACTATATATCTGGTGTTTTGGTGTCACACTCTTGTTCAGGAGCCCAAATTTAGTGGATTTGCTTAATTCCAGGTCATCTCATGAATTTCCGTGACCCTCTCCCGTTGCCTTGAAAACCCTAACAATTGAATGTTTAACATACTTGCTCATCAATTCCTATAATAAAACTTGAAATGCCTGTATCTTTGCGCGTTTTTAAGATAAAATAGTTCTGATTTTATATTCGTGTTCAGCGAGGTCAAATGACCAGAATTGATATTTTCGGGAGTTTTTGGGAAATATAAATTGCAAGTTGAGTTTTGCCGGGGAAAGGTTCGGCTCCAGGGCCAAATTTTTAAAAATGGAAAAATGGACAAAATGACCCTCCTATAACTTTTGAAAATGACTATATATCTGGTGTTTTGGTGTCACACTCTTGTTCAGGAGCCCAAATTTAGTGGATTTGCTTAATTCCAGGTCATCTCATGAATTTCCGTGACCCTCTCCCGTTGCCTGAAAAGCCTAAAAATCGATGTTTAACATACTTGCTCATCAATTCCTATAATAAAACTTGAAATGCCTGTATCTTTGCGCGTTTTTAAGATAAAATAGTTCTGATTTTATATTCGTGTTCAGCGAGGTCTAAATGACCAGAATTGATATTTTTAGGAGTTTTTGGGAAATTTAAATTGCAAGTTGAGTTTTGCCGGGGAAAGGTTCGGCTCCAGGGCCAAATTTTAAAAATCGAAAAATGGACAAAATGACCCCCTATAACTTTTGAAAATGAATATATATCTGGTGTTCCGGTGTCACACTCTTATTCAGGAGCCCAGATTTAGTGGATTTGCTTAATTCCAGGTCATCTCATGAATTTCCGTGACCCTCTCCCGCTGCCTTGAAAATTATAAAAATTGATGTTTAACATACTTGCTCATCAATTCCTAGAATAAAGCTTGAAATGCCTGTATCTTTGCGCGTTTTTAAGATAAATTTATTCTGATTTTATATTCGTGTTCAGCGAGGTCTAAATGACCAGAATTGATATTTCGGGAGTTTTTGGGAAATATAAATTGCAAGTTGAGTTTTGCCGGGGAAAGGTTCGGCTCCTGGGCCAAATTTTAAAAAGGGAAAAATGGACAAAATGACCCCCCTATAACTTTTGAAAATGACTACATATCTGGTGTTCCGGTGTCACACTCTTGTTCAGGAGCCCAAATATAGTGGATTCGCTTAATTCCAGGTCATCTCATGAATTTCCGTGACCCTCTCCCGCTGCCTTGAAAGCCTAAAAATCGATGTTTAACATACTTGCTCATCAATTCCTATAATAAAACTTGAAATGCCTGTATCTTTGCGCGTTTTTAAGATAAAATAGTTCTGATTTTATATTCGTGTTCAGCGAGGTCTAAATGACCAGAATTGATATTTTTAGGAGTTTTTGGGAAATTTAAATTGCAAGTTGAGTTTTGCCGGGGAAAGGTTCGGCTCCAGGGCCAAATTTTAAAAATCGAAAAATGGACAAAATGACCCCCCTATAACTTTTGAAAATGACTATATATCTGGTGTTCCGGTGTCACACTCTTGTTCAGGAGCCCATATTTAGTGGATTTGCTTAATTCCAGGTCATCTCATGAATTTCCGTGACCCTCTCCCGCTGCCTTGAAAAGCCTAAAAATCGATGTTTAACATACTTGCTCATCAATTCCTATAATAAAACTTGAAATGCCTGTATCTTTGCGCGTTTTTAAGATAAAATAGTTCTGATTTTATATTCGTGTTCAGCGAGGTCTAAATGACCAGAATTGATATTTTCGGGAGTTTTTGGGAAATATAAATTGCAAGTTGAGTTTTGCCGGGGAAAGGTTCGGCTCCAGGGCCAAATTTTTAAAAATGGAAAAATGGACAAAATGACCCTCCTATAACTTTTGAAAATGACTATATATCTGGTGTTTTGGTGTCACACTCTTGTTCAGGAGCCCAAATTTAGTGGATTTGCTTAATTCCAGGTCATCTCATGAATTTCCGTGACCCTCTCCCGCTGCCTTGAAAACCCTAAAAATTGATGTCTAACATACTTGCTCATCAATTCCTATAATAAAGCTTGAAATGTCTGTATCTTTGCGCGTTTTTAAGATAAATTAATTCTGATTTTATATTCGTGTTCAGCGAGGTCTAAATGACCAGAATTGATATTTTTAGGAGTTTTTGGGAAATTTAAATTGCAAGTTGAGTTTTCCGGGGAAAGGTTCGGCTCCAGGGTCAAATTTTGAAAACTCAAAAATGGACAAAATGACCCCCCTATAACTTTTGAAATTGACTATATATCTGGTGTTCGGTGTCGCACTCTTGTTCAGGAGCCCAAATTTAGTGGATTTGCTTAATTCCAGGTCATCTCATGAATTTCCGTGACCCTCTCCCGCTGCCTTGAATCCCTCAAAATCGATGTTTAACACACTCACTCATCAATTCCTATAATAAAACTTAATATGGCTGTATCTTTGCGCGCTTTTAAGATAAATTAATTCTGATTTTATATTCGTGTTCAGCGAGGTCTAAATGACCAGAATTGATATTTTCGGGAGTTTTTGGGAAATATAAATTGCAAGTTGAGTTTTGCCGGGGAAAGGTTCGGCTCCAGGGCCAAATTTTTAAAAATGGAAAAATGGACAAAATGACCCTCCTATAACTTTTGAAAATGACTATATATCTGGTGTTTTGGTGTCACACTCTTGTTCAGGAGCCCAAATTTAGTGGATTTGCTTAATTCCAGGTCATCTCATGAATTTCCGTGACCCTCTCCCGTTGCCTTGAAAACCCTAAAAATTGATGTCTAACATACTTGCTCATCAATTCCTATAATAAAGCTTGAAATGTCTGTATCTTTGCGCGTTTTTAAGATAAATTAATTCTGATTTTATATTCGTGTTCAGCGAGGTCTAAATGACCAGAATTGATATTTCCGGGAGTTTTTGGGAAATATAAATTGCAAGTTGAGTTTTGCCGGGGAAAGGTTCGGCTCCAGGGCCAAATTTTTAAAATCAAAAAATGGACAAATTGACCCCCTATAACTTTTGAAAATGACTATATATCCGGTGTCCCGGTGTCACACTCTTGATCAGGAGCCCAAATTTAGTGGATTTGCTTAATTCCAGGTCACCTCATGAATTTCCGTGACCCTCTCCCGCTGCCTTGAAAACCCTAAAAATTGATGTCTAACATACTTGCTCATCAATTCCTATAATAAAGCTTGAAATGTCTGTATCTTTGCGCGTTTTTAAGATAAATTAATTCTGATTTTATATTCGTGTTCAGCGAGGTCTAAATGACCAGAATTGATATTTTCGGGAGTTTTTGGGAAATATAAATTGCAAGTTGAGTTTTGCCGGGGAAAGGTTCGGCTCCAGGGCCAAATTTTTAAAAATGGAAAAATGGACAAAATGACCCTCCTATAACTTTTGAAAATGACTATATATCTGGTGTTTTGGTGTCACACTCTTGTTCAGGAGCCCAAATTTAGTGGATTTGCTTAATTCCAGGTCATCTCATGAATTTCCGTGACCCTCTCCCGTTGCCTTGAAAACCCTAAAAATTGATGTCTAACATACTTGCTCATCAATTCCTATAATAAAGCTTGAAATGTCTGTATCTTTGCGCGTTTTTAAGATAAATTAATTCTGATTTTATATTCGTGTTCAGCGAGGTCTAAATGACCAGAATTGATATTTTCGGGAGTTTTTGGGAAATATAAATTGCAAGTTGAGTTTTGCCGGGGAAAGGTTCGGCTCCTGGGCCAAATTTTAAAGATCAAAAAATGGACAAATTGACCCCCCTATAACTTTTGAAAATGACTATATATTTGGTGTTCCAGTGTCACACTCTTGTTCAGGAGCCCAAATATAGTGGATTCGCTTAATTCCAGGTCATCTCATGAATTTCCGTGACCCTCTCCCGCTGCCTTGAAAACCCTTAAAAATCGATGTTTAACATACTTGCTCATCAATTCCTATAATAAAACTTGAAATGCCTGTATCTTTGCGCGTTTTTAAGATAAAATAGTTCTGATTTTATATTCGTGTTCAGCGAGGTCTAAATGACCAGAATTGATATTTTCGGGAGTTTTTGGGAAATATAAATTGCAAGTTGAGTTTTGCCGGGGAAAGGTTCGGCTCCAGGGCCAAATTTTTAAAAATGGAAAAATGGACAAAATGACCCTCCTATAACTTTTGAAAATGACTATATATCTGGTGTTTTGGTGTCACACTCTTGTTCAGGAGCCCAAATTTAGTGGATTTGCTTAATTCCAGGTCATCTCATGAATTTCCGTGACCCTCTCCCGTTGCCTTGAAAAGCCTAAAAATCGATGTTTAACATACTTGCTCATCAATTCCTATAATAAAACTTGAAATGCCTGTATCTTTGCGCGTTTTTAAGATAAAATAGTTCTGATTTTATATTCGTGTTCAGCGAGGTCTAAATGACCAGAATTGATATTTTTAGGAGTTTTTGGGAAATTTAAATTGCAAGTTGAGTTTTGCCGGGGAAAGGTTCGGCTCCAGGGCCAAATTTTAAAAATCGAAAAATGGACAAAATGACCCCCCTATAACTTTTGAAAATGACTACATTATGGTGTTCCGGTGTCACACTCTTGTTCAAGAGTCCAAATTTAGTGGATTTGCTTAATTCCAGGTCATCTCATGAATTTCCGTGACCCTCTCCCGCTGCCTTGAAAAAGCCTAAAAATCGATGTTTAACATACTTGCTCATCAATTCCTATAATAAAACTTGAAATGCCTGTATCTTTGCGCGTTTTTAAGATAAAATAGTTCTGATTTTATATTCGTGTTCAGCGAGGTCTAAATGACCAGAATTGATATTTTTAGGAGTTTTTGGGAAATTTAAATTGCAAGTTGAGTTTTGCCGGGGAAAGGTTCGGCTCCAGGGCCAAATTTTAAAAATCGAAAATGGACAAAATGACCCCCTATAACTTTTGAAAATGAATATATATCTGGTGTTCCGGTGTCACACTCTTATTCAGGAGCCCAGATTTAGTGGATTTGCTTAATTCCAGGTCATCTCATGAATTTCCGTGACCCTCTCCCGCTGCCTTGAAAATTATAAAAATTGATGTTTAACATACTTGCTCATCAATTCCTAGAATAAAGCTTGAAATGCCTGTATCTTTGCGCGTTTTTAAGATAAATTTATTCTGATTTTATATTCGTGTTCAGCGAGGTCAAAATGACCAGAATAGATAATTTCGGGAGTTTTTGGGAAATATAAATTGCAAGTTGAGTTTTGCCGGGGAAAGGTTCGGCTCCAGGGCCAAATTTTAAAAATTGAAAATGGACAAAATGACCCCCCTATAACTTTTGAAAATGACTATATATCTGGTGTTCCGGTGTCACACTCTTTTCAGGAGCCCAAATTTAGTGGATTTGCTTAATTCCAGGTCATCTCATGAATTTCCGTGACCCTCTCCCGCTGCCTTGAAAACCCTAAAAATTGATGTCTAACATACTTGCTCATCAATTCCTATAATAAAGCTTGAAATGTCTGTATCTTTGCGCGTTTTTAAGATAAATTAATTCTGATTTTATATTCGTGTTCAGCGAGGTCTAAATGACCAGAATTGATATTTTCGGGAGTTTTTGGGAAATATAAATTGCAAGTTGAGTTTTGCCGGGGAAAGGTTCGGCTCCAGGGCCAAATTTTTAAAAATGGAAAAATGGACAAAATGACCCTCCTATAACTTTTGAAAATGACTATATATCTGGTGTTTTGGTGTCACACTCTTGTTCAGGAGCCCAAATTTAGTGGATTTGCTTAATTCCAGGTCATCTCATGAATTTCCGTGACCCTCTCCCGTTGCCTTGAAAACCCTAAAAATCGATGTTTAACATACTTGCTCATCAATTCCTATAATAAAACTTGAAATGCCTGTATCTTTGCGCGTTTTTAAGATAAAATAGTTCTGATTTTATATTCGTGTTCAGCGAGGTCTAAATGACCAGAATTGATATTTTTAGGAGTTTTTGGGAAATTTAAATTGCAAGTTGAGTTTTGCCGGGGAAAGGTTCGGCTCCAGGGCCAAATTTTAAAAATCGAAAAATGGACAAAATGACCCCCCTATAACTTTTGAAAATGACTATATATCTGGTGTTCCGGTGTCACACTCTTGTTCAGGAGCCCAAATTTAGTGGATTTGCTTAATTCCAGGTCATCTCATGAATTTCCGTGACCCTCTCCCGCTGCCTTGAAAGCCTAAAAATCGATGTTTAACATACTTGCTCATCAATTCCTATAATAAAACTTGAAATGCCTGTATCTTTGCGCGTTTTTAAGATAAAATAGTTCTGATTTTATATTCGTGTTCAGCGAGGTCTAAATGACCAGAATTAATATTTTCGGGAGTTTTGGGAAATATAAATTGCAAGTTGAGTTTTGCCGGGGAAAGGTTCGGCTCCAGGGCCAAATTTTAAAAATGGAAAAAAGGGACAAAATGACCCTCCTATAACTTTTGAAAATGACTATATATTTGGTGTTCCGGTGTCACACTCTTGTTCGGGTGCCCAAATTTAGTGGATTTGTTTAATTCCAGGTCATCTCATGAATTTCCGTGACCCTCTCCCGCTGCCTTGAAAACCCTCAAAATTGATGTTCAACATACTTGCTCATCAATTCCTATAATAAAACTTGAAATGCTTGTATATTTGCGCGTTTTTAAGATAAATTAATTCTGATTTTATATTCGTGTTCAGCGAGGTAAAAATGACCAGAATTAATATTTTCGGGAGTTTTGGGAAATATAAATTGCAAGTTGAGTTTTGCCGGGGAAAGGTTCGGCTCCAGGGCCAAATTTTAAAAATGGAAAAAAGGGACAAAATGACCCTCCTATAACTTTTGAAAATGACTATATATTTGGTGTTCCGGTGTCACACTCTTGTTCGGGTGCCCAAATTTAGTGGATTTGTTTAATTCCAGGTCATCTCATGAATTTCCGTGACCCTCTCCCGCTGCCTTGAAAACCCTAAAGATTGATTTTTAACATACTTGCTCATGAATTCCTATAATAAAACTTGAAATGCTTGTATCTTTGCGTGTTTTTAAAATAAATTAATTCTGATTTTTTATTCGTGTTCAGCGAGGGCTAAATGACCAGAATTGATATTTTTGGGAGTTTTTGGGAAATGTAAATTGCAAGTTGAGTATTGCCGGGGAAAGGTTCGGCTCCTGAGCCAAATTTAAAAAATAAAAAAATGGACAAATTGACCCCCCTATAACTTTTGAAAATGACTATATATCTGGTGTTCCGGTGTCACACTCTTGTTCAGGAGCCCAAATTTAGTGGATTTGCTTAATTCCAGGTCATCTCATGAATTTCCGTGACCCTCTCCCGCTGCCTTGAAAACCCTAAAAATTGATGTCTAACATACTTGCTCATCAATTCCTATAATAAAGCTTGAAATGTCTGTATCTTTGCGCGTTTTTAAGATAAATTAATTCTGATTTTATATTCGTGTTCAGCGAGGTCTAAATGACCAGAATTGATATTTTCGGGAGTTTTTGGGAAATATAAATTGCAAGTTGAGTTTTGCCGGGGAAAGGTTCGGCTCCAGGGCCAATTTTAAAAATGGAAAAATGGACAAAATGACCCCCCTATAACTTTTGAAAATGACTATATATCTGGTGTTCCGGTGTCACACTCTTGTTCAGGAGCCCAAATTTAGTGGATTTGCTTAATTCCAGGTCATCTCATGAATTTCCGTGACCCTCTCCCGCTGCCTTGAAAACCCTAAAAATTGATGTTTAACATACTTGCTCATCAATTCCTATAATAAAACTTGAAATGGCTATATCTTTGCGCGTATTTAAAATAAATTAATTCTGATTTTATTTTCGTGTTCAGCGATGTCTAAATGACCATAATCGTTATTTTTGAGTGTTTTTGGGAAATATAAATTGCAAGATGAGTTTTGCCGGG
>ARYC01001179.1:0-96440 GCA_000711775.1 Oxytricha trifallax | reverse complement strand
AAGAGTTGAAGTCTAGAAGTAAGTTAAAATGAAGAAAGCAGTCAAGAACTTTCCAGTCTTTGATATCAATAAAATCATGGTTAAAATAGAGGCAATGAAGATTCCGATATTAAAAATTATTGACTTAGATTCTTACCTAGAAAGCTACCTCACTCTTGAAGATAAAATAGAGAAGAGAGTCATTACTGACGACTAATATGCTTACAAGATATATTCATTCAATTACTTCCTTGCTGATGACAAGTTCCAAATGGAATTTGCTAATGAGTATTATGCTCTTTAAAGGCAAAGTTAAATGAGTGCAGGTATATCATCTAGCTTGATGCTATTTTACTTGGTAAAAATCATGTAGCCTTCAGGCTCCCTTTACTTGAAATGACTTACAGAGAATTCTTATCTGACAATAGATGTCAGAGATAAATTAGCTAGATAGTATAGCAGATAGTTCAAGGAATTGAAGAGCTTCACAAGCTAGGTCATGTTCATATAGACTTAAAGCAAGAGAACATAATGATGAACTTTCAGCCTCTTAGAGTTTATATTATTGACTTCAACAGAGCTCAAAGAGTGCAAGCCTCTGCATAAGGAAATGTTAACGGCACTCCTGGATATTTCCCAGAGAGAGGATTGGAGAGATGGAGACACTTAATGGGATATCTGGGCTCTAGCAGTAATAATAATTGAGAGCGACATGCCAAGAAATGATTACTTTAGCTGCAGGGGTGAGTGAGATTCTAAGCAGAGAATCAAGCAATATCTCGATAAAAATAAAATAAATGGAGGTCTCAGAGAACTTGCATACTCAACTATTATCAAGCCAAGCTAAGAGAATTAACAAACAATAGATGCAATCAAACATCAACTTAGAAAGATAAGATTCAGAGAACTGCCACATGACTCTAAGCTTATGTTTGTGTGAAATATTTTAAAAGCTCGCTTGTTATACTCACTTAAATTACTAATATTTAAACATTAAACCCTACATAAACCCTATTAAAACCCTAATAAAGTATGCATTAATAGTCTACTTTTATCAATAAAAAACTCAATCAAACTAGTGAAAGGGTTTTAGGGTTTTGAATGTTTATATGACCTTAATTAATTTTAAGGCGACCATAATCGTTTTAAGGCAACCATTATCGTTTTAAGGCTATCAGAATATTCTGATCCGCCATTTTCAATTCTCATCAGCCATTTCCAACTTTGGTACTTCATTTTCCACTCAGGTTACTTTCACCATAAATTCGGAGATTTTACACATTTCTTCTCATGAATTGAAATGGGATTGAGCATTTAAACTAAATAAATGCATCTACATAATTAAACAACATGGGAACTCTAATTTACAAAACTACTTTCTATTATTCAATATGTTTCTATATTTATTTCTATATAAGAAAGTTTAAAATAATTAATTAGAGTTGGAAACAAGTTACAAAGGTGTTTAAAATGAACATTTAAAGTCAATGAAAGCATTCTATAAATATAGATTCTGCTCAGTTAGGCCTTGCTGAGCATTAATATGAAATCCGTTTTGTCGTATCTTAAAAACTCGCAAAGTTATAATCATTTAAAGTTTTATGGTAGGTATTGTTGAGGGAGTATGTTAAACATCGAATTTAGGGTGTTCAAGGCTTCAGGAGATGGTCTCGGAAATTCATGAGATGAACTGGAATTAAGCAAACCTACTAAATTTGGGCTCCTGAGCAAGAGTGTAACGCCGTAACACAAGATATAGGGGCATTTGCAAAAATTATGGAGGAGTCAAATTGTGATTTAATTAATTTATTTAAATTTATTAGTGCTGAACCCAGTGATGAGAAAACGAACCTTGTGATAAGATACGAATTTATCTTTTATTTTATATTTAAAAAAAATTTAATTAAAAAGGAAGTGATGAGAAAACGAACTCTGTGATGAGATGCGAATTTATCCAATTTACATTTCCAAAGAACTCCCTTAAGTAATTAACCTTGTAAATTTGACCTCGCTGAGCACTAATATGAAATCCGTTTTGTAAAATATTAATAACGCGAAAAGTCATAGACATTTGAAGTTTAATTAATAATTTGATGTACAAGTAAATTAAACATTGAGTTTCAGTGCTTTCAATGGAGCAAAGTATGGTCACAGAAATTTATGAGTAGACCTGGAATTAAGCAAACCAACTAAATTTGGGCTCCTGAGAAAGAGTGCAACACCAGAACACAAGATATAGAGCCATTTTTAAAAGATATGGAAGAGACATTTTATCAATTTTTAATTTTCAAAAAATTTGTCTAAAGCAGAAAACTTTCCCCGCTAAAATGCAACTTCAAATTTATTTTTCCAAATAACTCCTGAAGAAAATGATTCTGGTCATTTAAACCTCGCTGAACACGAATATGAAATCCGCTTTATAAGATCTTCAAAATGCCCAAAGTTAGAGCAATTTAAAGTTTCGTTTTAGAGATTGTATAAATCTGTTTATTCTTAATAAAATGACAAAAATCAGGATCATGAACGAACAATCAAAGTGTTTATATTACCAAATGTTTTAACTTAGAATGTTTATATAACCTAAATTAATTTGAAAGCTATCATAATCATTTTAAGGCTATCAGACTATTCTGATAAGCGATTTTCGATTCTCATCCGCCCTTTTCAATTCTCATCCGCCATTTCCAACTTTGGTACTTCATTTTCCACTCAGGTTCCTTCCACGATACATTCGGAGATTTTTACACATTTCTTCTCATGAATTGAAAAGGTATTGGGAACTCTCATTTACAAAACTACTTTCTCTTTTCCATATTAATTTCTATATAAGAAAGTTTAAAATAATTAATTAGAGTTGGAAACAAGTTACAAAGGTGTTTAAAATGAACATTTAAAGTCAATGAAAGCATTCTATAAATATAGATTCATTAAAACTCAAGTTAATTATAGTCCTGGTCAAGGAGAAGTGTAAAAGTCTCCATGTTTGATTTTTAATATTTTTAAATATATGTTTTTTATTTATTCTTAACTTTTAAACATTAAAAACATTCATATATCAATTTATCTCTTAAAAAAGTCACCAGACAATCTTTTAAAAACATTTTCCGCCGGAAAATCATTGATAAACATTGTCCGCCGGACAATCATTTGTTAACATTGTCTGTCGACCCTAAAATTTAAGGATATTTTCCAAATGTAATATCGAGAATCAGACTTGGATATCGAACAGTATTCTATGTATCCCTACTAAATACAAAGGCTCCATTAAAATCATCAAAGATATTCTGAAAGGCACCCTATATATTCCAAAAGGAATATAATAAGATCTCTTTGGAACTTAAGAATTAAAAAGAGATTTCGATAATACAGTATAGCAATATGTTGGAAGCTCCATTTTAATCAATTTTAAAATTTTAAAAAATTCTCAAAGTTAAAGATGCTTATTACTAACTAACTGTATTGCATGAGTTTGTTATAGGATTTAGTTTTAATATTTTTATCTTTTTTATATTATCCATAAATCAATTATTAAATTAAATTCAAAGATATATCATTAAATTATGAACTCTTCAGGCTTTAATTAACTTGATCTTTAATGATTCTGCTCAGTTAGGCCTTGCTGAGCATTAATATGAAATCCGTTTTGTCGTATCTTAAAAACTCGCAAAGTTATAATCATTTAAAGTTTTATGGTAGGTATTGTTGAGAGAGTATGTTAAACATCGAATTTAGGGTGTCCAAGGGTTCAGGAGATGGTCTCGGAAATTCATGAGATGACCTGGAATTAAGCAAACCTACTTAATTTGGGCTCCTGAGCAAGAGTGTAACGCCGTAACACAAGATATAGGGGCATTTGCAAAAATTATGGAGGAGTCAAATTGTGATTCTAATT
This sequence comes from Oxytricha trifallax, assembly GCA_000711775.1. Classification (NCBI taxonomy): domain Eukaryota; phylum Ciliophora; class Spirotrichea; order Sporadotrichida; family Oxytrichidae; genus Oxytricha; species Oxytricha trifallax. The sequence continues at coordinate 92,569 of ARYC01001179.1, read as the reverse complement.
AATTTATTTAAATTTATTAGTGCTGAACCCAGTGATGAGAAAACGAACCTTGTGATAAGATACGAATTTATCTTTTATTTTATATTTAAAAAAAATTTAATTAAAAAGGAAGTGATGAGAAAACGAACTCTGTGATGAGATGCGAATTTATCCAATTTACATTTCCAAAGAACTCCCTTAAGTAATTAACCTTGTAAATTTGACCTCGCTGAGCACTAATATGAAATCCGTTTTGTAAAATATTAATAACGCGAAAAGTCATAGACATTTGAAGTTTAATTAATAATTTGATGTACAAGTAAATTAAACATTGAGTTTCAGTGCTTTCAATGGAGCAAAGTATGGTCACAGAAATTTATGAGTAGACCTGGAATTAAGCAAACCAACTAAATTTGGGCTCCTGAGAAAGAGTGCAACACCAGAACACAAGATATAGAGCCATTTTTAAAAGATATGGAAGAGACATTTTATCAATTTTTAATTTTCAAAAAATTTGTCTAAAGCAGAAAACTTTCCCCGCTAAAATGCAACTTCAAATTTATTTTTCCAAATAACTCCTGAAGAAAATGATTCTGGTCATTTAAACCTCGGTGAACACGAATATGAAATCCGTTTTTTCGTATCTTCAAAATGCCCAAAGTTATAGCAATTTAAAGTTTCGTTTTAGGGATTGTATAAATCTGTGTTTTTCTTAATAAAATGACAAAAATCAGGATAATGAACGAACAATCAAAGTGTTTATATTACCAAATGTTTTAACTTAGAATGCTTATATAACCTAAATTAATTTGAAAGCTATCATAATCATTTTAAGGCTATCAGACTATTCTGATAAGCGATTTTCGATTCTCATCCGCCCTTTTCAATTCTCATCCGCCATTTCCAACTTTGGTACTTCATTTTCCACTCAGGTTCCTTCCACGATACATTCGGAGATTTTTACACATTTCTTCTCATGAATTGAAAAGGTATTGGGAACTCTCATTTACAAAACTACTTTCTCTTTTCCATATTAATTTCTATATAAGAAAGTTTAAAATAATTAATTAGAGTTGGAAACAAGTTACAAAGGTGTTTAAAATGAACATTTAAAGTCAATGAAAGCATTCTATAAATATAGATTCTGCTCAGTTAGGCCTTGCTGAGCATTAATATGAAATCCGTTTTGTCGTATCTTAAAAACTCGCAAAGTTATATTCATTTAAAGTTTTATGGTAGGTATTGTTGAGGGAGTATGTTAAACATCGAATTTAGGGTGTCCAAGGGTTCAGGAGATGGTCTCGGAAATTCATGAGATGACCTGGAATTAAGCAAACCTACTTAATTTGGGCTCCTGAGCAGAGTGTAACGCCGTAACACAAGATATAGGGGCATTTGCAAAAATTATGGAGGAGTCAAATTGTGATCTATTAATTTATTTAAATTTATTAGTGCTGAACCCAGTGATGAGAAAACGAACCTTGTGATAAGATACGAATTTATCTTTTATTTTATATTTAAAAAAAATTTAATTAAAAAGGAAGTGATGAGAAAACGAACTCTGTGATGAGATGCGAATTTATCCAATTTACATTTCCAAAGAACTCCCTTAAGTAATTAACCTTGTAAATTTGACCTCGCTGAGCACTAATATGAAATCCGTTTTGTAAAATATTAATAACGCGAAAATCATAGACATTTGAAGTTTAATTTATAATTTGATGTACAAGTAAATTAAACATTGAGTTTCAGTGCTTTCAATGGAGCAAAGTATGGTCACAGAAATTTATGAGTAGACCTGGAATTAAGCAAACCAACTAAATTTGGGCTCCTGAGAAAGAGTGCAACACCAGAACACAAGATATAGAGCCATTTTTAAAAGATATGGAAGAGACATTTTATCAATTTTTAATTTTCAAAAAATTTGTCTAAAGCAGAAAACTTTCCCCGCTAAAATGCAACTTCAAATTTATTTTTCCAAATAACTCCTGAAGAAAATGATTCTGGTCATTTAAACCTCGGTGAACACGAATATGAAATCCGTTTTTTCGTATCTTCAAAATGCCCAAAGTTATAGCAATTTAAAGTTTCGTTTAAGGGATTGTATAAATCTGTGTTTTTCTTAATAAAATGACAAAAATCAGGATCATGAACGAACAATCAAAGTGTTTATATTACCAAATGTTTTAACTTAGAATGTTTATATGAACCTAAATTAATTTGAAAGCTATCATAATCATTTTAAGGCTATCAGACTATTCTGATAAGCGATTTTCGATTCTCATCCGCCCTTTTCAATTCTCATCCGCCATTTCCAACTTTGGTACTTCATTTTCCACTCAGGTTCCTTCCACGATACATTCGGAGATTTTTACACATTTCTTCTCATGAATTGAAAAGGTATTGGGAACTCTCATTTACAAAACTACTTTCTCTTTTCCATATTAATTTCTATATAAGAAAGTTTAAAATAATTAATTAGAGTTGGAAACAAGTTACAAAGGTGTTTAAAATGAACATTTAAAGTCAATGAAAGCATTCTATAAATATAGATTTCTCATCGTTAGGCCTTGCTGAGCATTAATATGAAATCCGTTTTGTCGTATCTTAAAAACTCGCAAAGTTATAATCATTTAAAGTTTTATGGTAGGTATTGTTGAGAGAGTATGTTAAACATCGAATTTAGGGTGTCCAAGGGTTCAGGAGATGGTCTCGGAAATTCATGAGATGACCTGGAATTAAGCAAACCTACTTAATTTGGGCTCCTGAGCAAGAGTGTAACACCAGAACACAAGATATAGGGGCATTTGCAAAAGTTATGGAGGGGTCAAATTGTGATTTAATTAATTTATTTAAATTTATTAGTGCTGAACCCAGTGATGAGAAAACGAACCTTGTGATAAGATACGAATTTATCTTTTATTTTATATTTAAAAAAAATTTAATTAAAAAGGAAGTGATGAGAAAACGAACTCTGTGATGAGATGCGAATTTATCCAATTTACATTTCCAAAGAACTCCCTTAAGTAATTAACCTTGTAAATTTGACCTCGCTGAGCACTAATATGAAATCCGTTTTGTAAAATATTAATAACGCGAAAAGTCATAGACATTTGAAGTTTAATTAATAATTTGATGTACAAGTAAATTAAACATTGAGTTTCAGTGCTTTCAATGGAGCAAAGTATGGTCACAGAAATTTATGAGTAGACCTGGAATTAAGCAAACCAACTAAATTTGGGCTCCTGAGAAAGAGTGCAACACCAGAACACAAGATATAGAGCCATTTTTAAAAGATATGGAAGAGACATTTTATCAATTTTTAATTTTCAAAAAATTTGTCTAAAGCAGAAAACTTTCCCCGCTAAAATGCAACTTCAAATTTATTTTTCCAAATAACTCCTGAAGAAAATGATTCTGGTCATTTAAACCTCGGTGAACACGAATATGAAATCCGTTTTTTCGTATCTTCAAAATGCCCAAAGTTATAGCAATTTAAAGTTTCGTTTTAGGGATTGTATAAATCTGTTTTTTCTTAATAAAATGTCAAAAATCAGGATCATGAACGAACAATCAAAGTTATTTACCAAATGTTTTAACTTAGAATGTTTATATGACCTAAATTAATTTGAAAGCTATCATAATCATTTTAAGGCTATCAGACTATTCTGATAAGCGATTTTCGATTCTCATCCGCCCTTTTCAATTCTCATCCGCCATTTCCAACTTTGGTACTTCATTTTCCACTCAGGTTCCTTCCACGATACATTCGGAGATTTTTACACATTTCTTCTCATGAATTGAAAAGGTATTGGGAACTCTCATTTACAAAACTACTTTCTCTTTTCCATATTAATTTCTATATAAGAAAGTTTAAAATAATTAATTAGAGTTGGAAACAAGTTACAAAGGTGTTTAAAATGAACATTTAAAGTCAATGAAAGCATTCTATAAATATAGATTCTGCTCAGTTAGGCCTTGCTGAGCATTAATATGAAATCCGTTTTGTCGTATCTTAAAAACTCGCAAAGTTATATTCATTTAAAGTTTTATGGTAGGTATTGTTGAGGGAGTATGTTAAACATCGAATTTAGGGTGTCCAAGGGTTCAGGAGATGGTCTCGGAAATTCATGAGATGACCTGGAATTAAGCAAACCTACTTAATTTGGGCTCCTGAGCAAGAGTGTAACACCAGAACACAAGATATAGGGGCATTTGCAAAAGTTATGGAGGGGTCAAATTGTGATTTAATTAATTTATTTAAATTTATTAGTGCTGAACCCAGTGATGAGAAAACGAACCTTGTGATAAGATACGAATTTATCTTTTATTTTATATTTAAAAAAAATTTAATTAAAAAGGAAGTGATGAGAAAACGAACTCTGTGATGAGATGCGAATTTATCCAATTTACATTTCCAAAGAACTCCCTTAAGTAATTAACCTTGTAAATTTGACCTCGCTGAGCACTAATATGAAATCCGTTTTGTAAAATATTAATAACGCGAAAAGTCATTAGACATTTTGAAGTTAATTATCAATTGATGTACAAGTAAATTCAACATATGGCGACGGGTCCGTGCCGCCGGGCGGCGGCCCGCGCCAGCGGCGGGCGTTCAGTGCTTTCAATGGAGCAAAGTATGGTCACAGAAATTTATGAGTAGACCTGGAATTAAGCAAACCAACTAAATTTGGGCTCCTGAGAAAGAGTGCAACACCAGAACACAAGATATAGAGCCATTTTTAAAAGATATGGAAGAGTTATTTTGTCATTTTGTCATTTTCATAAAATTTGTCTAAAGCAGAAAACTTTCCCCGCTAAAATGCAACTTCAAATTTATTTTTCCAAATAACTCCTGAAAAAGATGATTCTGGTCATTTAAACCTCGCTGAACACGAATATGAAATCCACTTTATAAGATCTTCAAAATGCCCAAAGTTATAGCAATTTAAAGTTTCGTTTTAGAGATTGTATAAATCTGTGTTTTTCTTAATAAAATGACAAAAATCAGGATAATGAACGAACAATCAAAGTGTTTATATTACCAAATGTTTTAACTTAGAATGCTTATATGACCAAATTAATTTGAAAGCTATCATAATCATTTTAAGGCTATCAGACTATTCTGATAAGCGATTTTCGATTCTCATCCGCCCTTTTCAATTCTCATCCGCCATTTCCAACTTTGGTACTTCATTTTCCACTCAGGTTCCTTCCACGATACATTCGGAGATTTTTACACATTTCTTCTCATGAATTGAAAAGGTATTGGGAACTCTCATTTACAAAACTACTTTCTCTTTTCCATATTAATTTCTATATAAGAAAGTTTAAAATAATTAATTAGAGTTGGAAACAAGTTACAAAGGTGTTTAAAATGAACATTTAAAGTCAATGAAAGCATTCTATAAATATAGATTCTGCTCAGTTAGGCCTTGCTGAGCATTAATATGAAATCCGTTTTGTCGTATCTTAAAAACTCGCAAAGTTATATTCATTTAAAGTTTTATGGTAGGTATTGTTGAGGGAGTATGTTAAACATCGAATTTAGGGTGTCCAAGGGTTCAGGAGATGGTCTCGGAAATTCATGAGATGACCTGGAATTAAGCAAACCTACTTAATTTGGGCTCCTGAGCAAGAGTGTAACACCAGAACACAAGATATAGGGGCATTTGCAAAAGTTATGGAGGGGTCAAATTGTGATTTAATTTAATTTATTTAAATTTATTAGTGCTGAACCCAGTGATGAGAAAACGAACCTTGTGATAAGATACGAATTTATCTTTTATTTTATATTTAAAAAAAATTTAATTAAAAAGGAAGTGATGAGAAAACGAACTCTGTGATGAGATGCGAATTTATCCAATTTACATTTCCAAAGAACTCCCTTAAGTAATTAACCTTGTAAATTTGACCTCGCTGAGCACTAATATGAAATCCGTTTTGTAAAATATTAATAACGCGAAAAGTCATAGACATTTGAAGTTTAATTATAATTTGATGTACAAGTAAATTAAACATTGAGTTTCAGTGCTTTCAATGGAGCAAAGTATGGTCACAGAAATTTATGAGTAGACCTGGAATTAAGCAAACCAACTAAATTTGGGCTCCTGAGAAAGAGTGCAACACCAGAACACAAGATATAGAGCCATTTTTAAAAGATATGGAAGAGACATTTTATCAATTTTTAATTTTCAAAAAATTTGTCTAAAGCAGAAAACTTTCCCCGCTAAAATGCAACTTCAAATTTATTTTTCCAAATAACTCCTGAAGAAAATGATTCTGGTCATTTAAACCTCGGTGAACACGAATATGAAATCCGTTTTTTCGTATCTTCAAAATGCCCAAAGTTATAGCAATTTAAAGTTTCGTTTAAGATTGTATAAATCTGTGTTTTTCTTAATAAAATGACAAAAATCAGGATAATGAACGAACAATCAAAGTGTTTATATTACCAAATGTTTTAACTTAGAATGCTTATATGACCTAAATTAATTTGAAAGCTATCATAATCATTTTAAGGCTATCAGACTATTCTGATAAGCGATTTTCGATTCTCATCCGCCCTTTTCAATTCTCATCCGCCATTTCCAACTTTGGTACTTCATTTTCCACTCAGGTTCCTTCCACGATACATTCGGAGATTTTTACACATTTCTTCTCATGAATTGAAAAGGTATTGGGAACTCTCATTTACAAAACTACTTTCTCTTTTCCATATTAATTTCTATATAAGAAAGTTTAAAATAATTAATTAGAGTTGGAAACAAGTTACAAAGGTGTTTAAAATGAACATTTAAAGTCAATGAAAGCATTCTATAAATATAGATTCTGCTCAGTTAGGCCTTGCTGAGCATTAATATGAAATCCGTTTTGTCGTATCTTAAAAACTCGCAAAGTTATAATCATTTAAAGTTTTATGGTAGGTATTGTTGAGAGAGTATGTTAAACATCGAATTTAGGGTGTCCAAGGGTTCAGGAGATGGTCTCGGAAATTCATGAGATGACCTGGAATTAAGCAAACCTACTTAATTTGGGCTCCTGAGCAAGAGTGTAACGCCGTAACACAAGATATAGGGGCATTTGCAAAAGTTATGGAGGGGTCAAATTGTGATTTAATTAATTTATTTAAATTTATTAGTGCTGAACCCAGTGATGAGAAAACGAACCTTGTGATAAGATACGAATTTATCTTTTATTTTATATTTAAAAAAAATTTAATTAAAAAGGAAGTGATGAGAAAACGAACTCTGTGATGAGATGCGAATTTATCCAATTTACATTTCCAAAGAACTCCCTTAAGTAATTAACCTTGTAAATTTGACCTCGCTGAGCACTAATATGAAATCCGTTTTGTAAAATATTAATAACGCGAAAAGTCATAGACATTTGAAGTTTAATTTATAATTTGATGTACAAGTAAATTAAACATTGAGTTTCAGTGCTTTCAATGGAGCAAAGTATGGTCACAGAAATTTATGAGTAGACCTGGAATTAAGCAAACCAACTAAATTTGGGCTCCTGAGAAAGAGTGCAACACCAGAACACAAGATATAGAGCCATTTTTAAAAGATATGGAAGAGACATTTTATCAATTTTTAATTTTCAAAAAATTTGTCTAAAGCAGAAAACTTTCCCCGCTAAAATGCAACTTCAAATTTATTTTTCCAAATAACTCCTGAAGAAAATGATTCTGGTCATTTAAACCTCGCTGAACACGAATATGAAATCCGCTTTATAAGATCTTCAAAATGCCCAAAGTTAGAGCAATTTAAAGTTTCGTTTTAGAGATTGTATAAATCTGTTTATTCTTAATAAAATGTCAAAAATCAGGATAATGAACGAACAATCAAAGTGTTTATATTACAGAATGTTTTAACTTAGAATGCTTATATAACCTAAATTAATTTGAAAGCTATCATAATCATTTTAAGGCTATCAGACTATTCTGATAAGCGATTTTCGATTCTCATCCGCCCTTTTCAATTCTCATCCGCCATTTCCAACTTTGGTACTTCATTTTCCACTCAGGTTCCTTCCACGATACATTCGGAGATTTTTACACATTTCTTCTCATGAATTGAAAAGGTATTGGGAACTCTCATTTACAAAACTACTTTCTCTTTTCCATATTAATTTCTATATAAGAAAGTTTAAAATAATTAATTAGAGTTGGAAACAAGTTACAAAGGTGTTTAAAATGAACATTTAAAGTCAATGAAAGCATTCTATAAATATAGATTCTGCTCAGTTAGGCCTTGCTGAGCATTAATATGAAATCCGTTTTGTCGTATCTTAAAAACTCGCAAAGTTATATTCATTTAAAGTTTTATGGTAGGTATTGTTGAGGGAGTATGTTAAACATCGAATTTAGGGTGTCCAAGGGTTCAGGAGATGGTCTCGGAAATTCATGAGATGACCTGGAATTAAGCAAACCCACTAAATTTGGGCTCCTGAGCAAGAGTGTAACACCAGAACACAAGATATAGGGGCATTTGCAAAAGTTATGGAGGGGTCAAATTGTGATTTAATTAATTTATTTAAATTTATTAGTGCTGAACCCAGTGATGAGAAAACGAACCTTGTGATAAGATACGAATTTATCTTTTATTTTATATTTAAAAAAAATTTAATTAAAAAGGAAGTGATGAGAAAACGAACTCTGTGATGAGATGCGAATTTATCCAATTTACATTTCCAAAGAACTCCCTTAAGTAATTAACCTTGTAAATTTGACCTCGCTGAGCACTAATATGAAATCCGTTTTGTAAAATATTAATAACGCGAAAAGTCATAGACATTTGAAGTTTAATTAATAATTTGATGTACAAGTAAATTAAACATTGAGTTTCAGTGCTTTCAATGGAGCAAAGTATGGTCACAGAAATTTATGAGTAGACCTGGAATTAAGCAAACCAACTAAATTTGGGCTCCTGAGAAAGAGTGCAACACCAGAACACAAGATATAGAGCCATTTTTAAAAGATATGGAAGAGACATTTTATCAATTTTTAATTTTCAAAAAATTTGTCTAAAGCAGAAAACTTTCCCCGCTAAAATGCAACTTCAAATTTATTTTTCCAAATAACTCCTGAAGAAAATGATTCTGGTCATTTAAACCTCGGTGAACACGAATATGAAATCCGTTTTTTCGTATCTTCAAAATGCCCAAAGTTATAGCAATTTAAAGTTTCGTTTAAGGGATTGTATAAATCTGTGTTTTTCTTAATAAAATGACAAAAATCAGGATCATGAACGAACAATCAAAGTGTTTATATTACCAAATGTTTTAACTTAGAATGTTTATATGACCTAAATTAATTTGAAAGCTATCATAATCATTTTAAGGCTATCAGACTATTCTGATAAGCGATTTTCGATTCTCATCCGCCCTTTTCAATTCTCATCCGCCATTTCCAACTTTGGTACTTCATTTTCCACTCAGGTTCCTTCCACGATACATTCGGAGATTTTTACACATTTCTTCTCATGAATTGAAAAGGTATTGGGAACTCTCATTTACAAAACTACTTTCTCTTTTCCATATTAATTTCTATATAAGAAAGTTTAAAATAATTAATTAGAGTTGGAAACAAGTTACAAAGGTGTTTAAAATGAACATTTAAAGTCAATGAAAGCATTCTATAAATATAGATTCTGCTCAGTTAGGCCTTGCTGAGCATTAATATGAAATCCGTTTTGTCGTATCTTAAAAACTCGCAAAGTTATAATCATTTAAAGTTTTATGGTAGGTATTGTTGAGAGAGTATGTTAAACATCGAATTTAGGGTGTCCAAGGGTTCAGGAGATGGTCTCGGAAATTCATGAGATGACCTGGAATTAAGCAAACCTACTTAATTTGGGCTCCTGAGCAAGAGTGTAACACCAGAACACAAGATATAGGGGCATTTGCAAAAGTTATGGAGGGGTCAAATTGTGATTTAATTAATTTATTTAAATTTATTAGTGCTGAACCCAGTGATGAGAAAACGAACCTTGTGATAAGATACGAATTTATCTTTTATTTTATATTTAAAAAAAATTTAATTAAAAAGGAAGTGATGAGAAAACGAACTCTGTGATGAGATGCGAATTTATCCAATTTACATTTCCAAAGAACTCCCTTAAGTAATTAACCTTGTAAATTTGACCTCGCTGAGCACTAATATGAAATCCGTTTTGTAAAATATTAATAACGCGAAAAGTCATAGACATTTGAAGTTTAATTAATAATTTGATGTACAAGTAAATTAAACATTGAGTTTCAGTGCTTTCAATGGAGCAAAGTATGGTCACAGAAATTTATGAGTAGACCTGGAATTAAGCAAACCAACTAAATTTGGGCTCCTGAGAAAGAGTGCAACACCAGAACACAAGATATAGAGCCATTTTTAAAAGATATGGAAGAGACATTTTATCAATTTTTAATTTTCAAAAAATTTGTCTAAAGCAGAAAACTTTCCCCGCTAAAATGCAACTTCAAATTTATTTTTCCAAATAACTCCTGAAGAAAATGATTCTGGTCATTTATACCTCGGTGAGCACGAATTGAAATCCGTTTTTTCGTATCTTCAAAATGCGCAAAGTTATAGCCATTTAAAGTTTTGTTTTAGGGATTGTATTAATCTGTGTTTCTTAATAAAATTACAAAAATCAGGATCATGAACGAACAATCAAAGTGTTTATATTACCAAATGTTTTAACTTAGAATGTTTATATGACCTAAATTAATTTGAAAGCTATCATAATCATTTTAAGGCTATCAGACTATTCTGATAAGCGATTTTCGATTCTCATCCGCCCTTTTCAATTCTCATCCGCCATTTCCAACTTTGGTACTTCATTTTCCACTCAGGTTCCTTCCACGATACATTCGGAGATTTTTACACATTTCTTCTCATGAATTGAAAAGGTATTGGGAACTCTCATTTACAAAACTACTTTCTCTTTTCCATATTAATTTCTATATAAGAAAGTTTAAAATAATTAATTAGAGTTGGAAACAAGTTACAAAGGTGTTTAAAATGAACATTTAAAGTCAATGAAAGCATTCTATAAATATAGATTCTGCTCAGTTAGGCCTTGCTGAGCATTAATATGAAATCCGTTTTGTCGTATCTTAAAAACTCGCAAAGTTATATTCATTTAAAGTTTTATGGTAGGTATTGTTGAGGGAGTATGTTAAACATCGAATTTAGGGTGTCCAAGGGTTCAGGAGATGGTCTCGGAAATTCATGAGATGACCTGGAATTAAGCAAACCTACTTAATTTGGGCTCCTGAGCAAGAGTGTAACGCCGTAACACAAGATATAGGGGCATTTGCAAAAGTTATGGAGGGGTCAAATTGTGATTTAATTAATTTATTTAAATTTATTAGTGCTGAACCCAGTGATGAGAAAACGAACCTTGTGATAAGATACGAATTTATCTTTTATTTTATATTTAAAAAAAATTTAATTAAAAAGGAAGTGATGAGAAAACGAACTCTGTGATGAGATGCGAATTTATCCAATTTACATTTCCAAAGAACTCCCTTAAGTAATTAACCTTGTAAATTTGACCTCGCTGAGCACTAATATGAAATCCGTTTTGTAAAATATTAATAACGCGAAAAGTCATAGACATTTGAAGTTTAATTAATAATTTGATGTACAAGTAAATTAAACATTGAGTTTCAGTGCTTTCAATGGAGCAAAGTATGGTCACAGAAATTTATGAGTAGACCTGGAATTAAGCAAACCAACTAAATTTGGGCTCCTGAGAAAGAGTGCAACACCAGAACACAAGATATAGAGCCATTTTTAAAAGATATGGAAGAGACATTTTATCAATTTTTAATTTTCAAAAAATTTGTCTAAAGCAGAAAACTTTCCCCGCTAAAATGCAACTTCAAATTTATTTTTCCAAATAACTCCTGAAGAAAATGATTCTGGTCATTTAAACCTCGGTGAACACGAATATGAAATCCGTTTTTTCGTATCTTCAAAATGCCCAAAGTTATAGCAATTTAAAGTTTCGTTTTAGGGATTGTATAAATCTGTTTTTTCTTAATAAAATGTCAAAAATCAGGATCATGAACGAACAATCAAAGTGTTTATATTACAATTTTTTAACTTAGAATGTTTATATAACCTAAATTAATTTGAAAGCTATCATAATCATTTTAAGGCTATCAGACTATTCTGATAAGCGATTTTCGATTCTCATCCGCCCTTTTCAATTCTCATCCGCCATTTCCAACTTTGGTACTTCATTTTCCACTCAGGTTCCTTCCACGATACATTCGGAGATTTTTACACATTTCTTCTCATGAATTGAAAAGGTATTGGGAACTCTCATTTACAAAACTACTTTCTCTTTTCCATATTAATTTCTATATAAGAAAGTTTAAAATAATTAATTAGAGTTGGAAACAAGTTACAAAGGTGTTTAAAATGAACATTTAAAGTCAATGAAAGCATTCTATAAATATAGATTCTGCTCAGTTAGGCCTTGCTGAGCATTAATATGAAATCCGTTTTGTCGTATCTTAAAAACTCGCAAAGTTATATTCATTTAAAGTTTTATGGTAGGTATTGTTGAGGGAGTATGTTAAACATCGAATTTAGGGTGTCCAAGGGTTCAGGAGATGGTCTCGGAAATTCATGAGATGACCTGGAATTAAGCAAACCTACTTAATTTGGGCTCCTGAGCAAGAGTGTAACGCCGTAACACAAGATATAGGGGCATTTGCAAAAGTTATGGAGGGGTCAAATTGTGATTTAATAATTTATTTAAATTTATTAGTGCTGAACCCAGTGATGAGAAAACGAACCTTGTGATAAGATACGAATTTATCTTTTATTTTATATTTAAAAAAAATTTAATTAAAAAGGAAGTGATGAGAAAACGAACTCTGTGATGAGATGCGAATTTATCCAATTTACATTTCCAAAGAACTCCCTTAAGTAATTAACCTTGTAAATTTGACCTCGCTGAGCACTAATATGAAATCCGTTTTGTAAAATATTAATAACGCGAAAAGTCATAGACATTTGAAGTTTAATTAAAATTTGATGTACAAGTAAATTAAACATTGAGTTTCAGTGCTTTCAATGGAGCAAAGTATGGTCACAGAAATTTATGAGTAGACCTGGAATTAAGCAAACCAACTAAATTTGGGCTCCTGAGAAAGAGTGCAACACCAGAACACAAGATATAGAGCCATTTTTAAAAGATATGGAAGAGACATTTTATCAATTTTTAATTTTCAAAAAATTTGTCTAAAGCAGAAAACTTTCCCCGCTAAAATGCAACTTCAAATTTATTTTTCCAAATAACTCCTGAAGAAAATGATTCTGGTCATTTTGACCTCGGTGAGCACGAATATGAAATCTGTTTTTTCGTATGTTAAAATGCGCAAAGTTATAGCATTTAAAGTTTTGTTTTAGGGATTGTATTAATCTGTGTTTCTTAATAAAATGACAAAAATCAGGATCATTAACGAACAATCAAAGTGTTTAATTACCAAATGTTTTAATTTAGAGTGTTTATATAACCTAAATTAATTTACCACAACACAGACTACGAAAGACAATCCATCCGCCATTTCCAACAATCCACTCACCTCCACAAATTCGGAGATTTTTACACATCGAAAAAAAGAATATTTACAAAACTACTTTCTCTTTTCTATATTAATTTCTATATAAGAAAGTTTAAAATAATTAATTAGAGTTGGAAACAAGTTACAAATGTGTTTAAAATGAACATTTTGAGTCAATGAAAGCATTCTATAAATATAGATTCTGCTCAGTTAGGCCTTGCTGAGCATTAATATGAAATCCGTTTTGTCGTATCTTAAGAACTCGCAAAGTTATATTCATTTAAAGTTTTATGGTAGGTATTGTTGAGGGAGTATGTTAAACATCGAATTTAGGGTGTTCAAGGGTTCAGGAGATGGTCTCGGAAATTCATGAGATGAACTGGAATTAAGCAAACCTACTAAATTTGGGCTCCTGAGCAAGAGTGTAACGCCGTAACACAAGATATAGGGGCATTTGCAAAAATTATGGAGGAGTCAAATTGTGATTTAATTAATTTTTTTAAATTTATTAGTGCTGAACCCAGTGATGAGAAAACGAACCTTGTGATAAGATACGAATTTATCTTTTATTTTATATTTAAAAAAAATTTAATTAAAAAGGAAGTGATGAGAAAACGAACTCTGTGATGAGATGCGAATTTATCCAATTTACATTTCCAAAGAACTCCCTTAAGTAATTAACCTTGTAAATTTGACCTCGCTGAGCACTAATATGAAATCCGTTTTGTAAAATATTAATAACGCGAAAAGTCATAGACATTTGAAGTTTAATTAATAATTTGATGTACAAGTAAATTAAACATTGAGTTTCAGTGCTTTCAATGGAGCAAAGTATGGTCACAGAAATTTATGAGTAGACCTGGAATTAAGCAAACCAACTAAATTTGGGCTCCTGAGAAAGAGTGCAACACCAGAACACAAGATATAGAGCCATTTTTAAAAGATATGGAAGAGACATTTTATCAATTTTTAATTTTCAAAAAATTTGTCTAAAGCAGAAAACTTTCCCCGCTAAAATGCAACTTCAAATTTATTTTTCCAAATAACTCCTGAAGAAAATGATTCTGGTCATTTAAACCTCGGTGAACACGAATATGAAATCCGTTTTTTCGTATCTTCAAAATGCCCAAAGTTATAGCAATTTAAAGTTTCGTTTAGGATTGTATAAATCTGTGTTTTTCTTAATAAAATGACAAAAATCAGGATAATGAACGAACAATCAAAGTGTTTATATTACCAAATGTTTTAACTTAGAATGCTTATATGACCTTAATTAATTTTAAGGCGACCATAATCGTTTTAAGGCAACCAGAATTGTTTTAAGGCTATCAGACTATTCTTATCCGCCATTTTCAATTCTCATCTGCCATTTCTAACTTTTGTACTCCATTTTCCACTCAGGTTACTTTCACCATAAATTCGGAGATTTTACACATTTCTTCTCATGAATTGAAATGGGGTTGAGCATTTCCACTAAATAAATGCATCTACATAATTAAACAACATGGGAGCTCTCATTTACAAAACCTTTTTCTATTATTCAATATGTTTCTATATTTATTTCTATATAAGAAAGATTAAAATAATTAGAGTTGAAAACAAGTTAAAAAAGTGTTAAAAATGAACATTTTAAGTCAATGAAAGCATTCTAAAAATAAGGATTCTGGTCAGTTAGGCCTTGATGAGAACGGGTTTGAAATTTGTTTTGTCGTATCTTCAAAACTCACAGAGTTATAACCATTTTAAGTTTCATTTTTATAATTTTATATACAAATATATTATAAAAACCTAAATTATTTAATTAAAATTATAGTGTAAACTAAATTTAGATTTTTCTAATCTGATTTTAAGATAAAACATAAACCTTGCATTTTATCCAGATTTTAATTCATATTCATAATTTAAAAAAAATTTGAACTTGAAATTTTTAAATATATTTAATAACATGAAAAATTCATAATTATGTAATATTTCTATAAACCTTATTAATTTATTTTAAAACATTTGCCAATCATAATTTACATTTAATAAATCATCAGTACTCTTAACTTCATTAAACTTAATTTTGTAAATCTAAAATTATCTCTTGTTTTTCAATCATAAATTTGTTTATAAACTTATATATTAAAATATGAATCTTAAAATTTTTCCTATTTAAAAAAAATAATTTTTTATAGTATAAAATATGGAAATATCTTCAATATTGATTTTTTAAATTATATGTTTCTCTGATTTCACTCTTATAATATATTTATTATAATTGTTTATTTTTTAATTAAAAAATCAAATGAATTTAAATAAAAATAAAATATTATAACACTATGTATTAATACTGAAAATTTTTTTTATTTTATCAATAATATAATTATTAAGACTAGCTGATTAATATAAGTTCAGTCTCTATGAGGGTTAGGAAGAGAAATTATGATTTCCATTAATTGTTAACAAAAGCCCCATTTAGCATTGATAAATTTTTTGCATCTCGAAACAAATTTATAATCTTCCTCGAGATCTTTTCTTGTCTCACCTATTCTCCTGTGTGTGGAAAACTTTAGGTCATCGTCTTTCTTCTCTTCTTCATACAAGGCGTCCAATTTCTATTAATTTTTGCGTATAGTTTTGAGAATAGAATCAAAAAGGAGTAAAGCAATAGAAAAGGCTTCGTTCTCTTCCAAGTTCTTGTCAACTATTAGGTTTTCAATGGTGTTATAAAAGTAATTTTTTCATTTATTTTAGCAAAGCTTAAAATAAATAGCGATATTTATTTTTATCTTGGAATTTACTTTCCCATTTTCTAGTTCAGGCAGGCTAGCATTACTGGTTGAGCAATTCTGAAATTGCTAATTGACGATATCAGCAAATAGAGTTTACATCCATCCATTTCTTTCTAAATAATATTTAAAAGTTTTACATAATAAGTACTCCTTAACCTTAGGAGGATCCTCTAAAGACCCTTGGGTTGAATCGATGTCATCAACTTTATTTTGGGGAGGTGTAGAGTTGTACTACTTATCTCTGAACTACTCTAGAGTTTCTTCCATCTAAAAAGTATTAATGATTTTACTATAAGGAAGAAGGGAAAATTTGTTGTATAAATTTGAAATTTCAAATAAATTTGAGATTACCACTAGCTCGTTGATATTCTTCAAATGTTTAATAATAATTATATATAAATTTAATAGATTTGGATATGCACTCTTAATTAATTTATTCTAGTTATTTAAGTGCTTTTACTTATTTCTATTAATATCCCAAATTAGTTAATAAATCAAGAATTAATATTATAGTTTTCACATTTGACCAAGTAATTTAGATAACTTAAAGGAAGCATAATATACAATGAAGCGTAAAATTATTATAAGGTTGATTTATCGATAAGCAATATAATAGTAGAATTCACATAATAATAACGATGACTTTATATGGTAAAGAGATACTAAATATGAGTTTAATCGGCTAAGATAAAGGTTTTAGGAAGCCTGTCTAGCTTAGTAAGTAATTTATTTATTTATTCTTCAGAAAGCAATAATGCAAGTATTCTATTTTTAAATAAATTCCTTTTTCCTAATTTTCCCTCATATTGCATTGCAAACTCTTTATCTTTAATTGCTAATGATAAATCATAAATTAATTGAAATAATAAAATCAAGTTTTTGAAGTGTTTTCATACAAAGTCTCATCAATCTTAGGTCCCTTTTAGTAAATGTAAATTTATTTGGTTTACAATTTTACTTTAATCTGCTGTTACCGCCAGTTGTTCCTTTTAGATAGCGAATAAAGACACTGTGATCATAGTTTTCCTTCATTAACTTGTTTACAACACTTTTATCTAAGAAATTATTTCTGTCAGATTCTTCTTAAATGAGTGTCTACTCTGTTGCGTCCATTAATGATATACCGAACTCATCTTCTTGCACTTTTTTCATAACGTTTATTGAAGTTTTGAATTTTTCTTAATCTTTCCTCATATATACCTTAATAATACTAACTGCTTGAATATTATAATTTGTATCATATAGTTTAATTGATGCATTTATTGATATTTTCAGTTGTAGCAGTAGTAGGTAGCTCTTCTGCTTTGGATTTATCCTAAATATCTTTGATCAGCTAATTTTATAATGAACTCCTTGCTGAGTTTAAGCTTCTATTCACATATACATAAATATATAACTTATATATAATGGGTATAATATTAAAACACTGCATTGATTGTCAAATGTCTTATTTCTATGAAACCGGGATGAAGACATAAAGCTAAGCCCATTTTATTACTATTAGAGTTAATTCTTAAGTGGTTTAACTTTGATTGATGCATTTTAAGTTCTGATCTCTCTTACCCCATCCAATTAATCTCTCTCTCACCAATAGAAAGCATTATCTTCAACTATGCCTATTAATCTCCTCTTCTGACTCTGTGTGATTATTATGTCCTATTTTATTTAGTATTTAATGTCATATTTGATACTGCTTCAACATTTAATCATTATTTGTTGTATTCAAAAGATTTTGATCATTCTTATATTTTAGTTAGTTCCCAATTAAGATTTCTCGCAAATATCTTGAGTCCTAGTGATGTGTGTTTTAGTGATGTAAATTTGCTACTTAAACTACTTCTTTAATTTCATAAAGATCTTGATTTGGACTGGAATTACCTGCTCTTTCTTTGTTTTTACTTTCTTATAAGATTTCATTATATGTTATGAATGCTAATGAAGGTCTTTATGATAGTTAGTGAATATTGACATAGTATTTTTATTGAAGAATTAAGCTTTGTTAAGACTTTTTATACTTTTCTAAGGACTAAAATTAATCAATCCAATGTTCTTTATCTGTCTGCTTACCTTCCCTGCTGTTTTAGTTCTGATATCCTTCAAAAGCTGAGTTGATTAAATTTCTTCTTTCTCCATATTATAATCTCCATTTTTTACAGCTTTGTATTTCACTTCTCCTAATTCAGGATCCTATTCATATTAAAATAACTTTAAATATTTGGCTTCCTTCAATACCCTAAATGTAGACTTCCTGCTCATGTTTCTATAAAAATGGTCATATATTTAGTTTTAAGTCTTTTTTAGATTAGATAACGTTTTCTAATCATTTTGCTCCATGAGAATTGAACCCACTACTTATTGATGAAAACTTTAGAGCACTCTATCTGTACTCAGACCTTTTTGTAAATCTATATGTCTCTTGCGTTTTCCAGTAAAGATGGGTCTATTAAAATCTAGCCACTTTCTTTTGGTGAGGTAACTTGCTTTTACTTTTATAATTTAGGGTTATCTCTTATTGATATAAATTTATCCCCAAATTGATCAATCAGATCTTTAATCTATTTAAACTCTGATTTTTATCTTTTCTTGATCTTTTCTTTAACTTAAACTTCTTAAATAGATTTATTTTCTAAAGGAACAGACTCATTTTTTTCTTCAATAATCGTTAGATCTTATTTTTTAATTTCGATTGAATCCCTTTAAGTATTAATTAACTCATGAAAATGCTTCCTCTAATGTTTATTCAATAATGAAGGATTGTAAATGCTGTGATTAATTTTGTTAATCCTTAAGATTTTTTCAATAATATTTAGATAATACTCCCTTTAATAAAATTTTAATCTTACATTTCGAGAGAAATTTAATTTTTGTTAATTTTATTGAGAATTTTTAACAGTTTAAGGTTTGTTAAGCTTTTCAGATTCTTAATTTTATTTTTAACTTTACTGAGCAACCTGGAATGAAAATTTGTTATTTATATATAATAATTGATTTCTTACACTTTTTGGAGAATTCAAAGTAGAGTTATTAAAGTGGCAGCAATATTTATAGTTCACTACCATTTAATTTTAAAGTTATCGTTAATTAAAGAATTGATTCCCAAGTAACATAGATTAAAGCCGACTTTCATCAGTATTTTATAAAATTGTTAATGTCTTATTCATTTTTATTTCAATGCTAATTAAAAATTCATTAGTAATTAATCTCAATCATTAAAGTACTTATGACAAAATAAGCTTGAGTGTATATATTATAAAGTTTGACAAATAAAAAAAGTTTATTTAGCTTAGTTTCAACTTCTGCATAAATTAAGATATTTTGGGTTATTATGGGAATCAATCTACATCTTATAATAATATCTTATCTCCCCCATTTCCTCAGTGAACGTGAATTTTAACTTGAGCTGCTGCCTTATTGGGATTTTTGAAGCTGGGGAAAAGAATTCATCTGACTTCGGGAACGGACTCTTGGTAAACCAATTGAAGTCTATCATCCAATGTGTTTGATCATACGATTCTCATATTTAAATTTATAAGCTTTTCACTGATAAATTAACGAAAATAATGGTTTATATAAATAAAGTTAATAGAGAAAAAATTCTGCCCTTTTTACAGTGGAGAACAATATCGCCCATACATGACTCAGCGCCTTCTGTCTCGTCGTACTCAGGAAGATGTCTGCCCTCATCGAGGTTGACTTTTCAAGGAACGACTCTCTTTGCAAAATGTTTAACTTGCTCTTTCATCAATTTCTTATATTCAACTGCAGCTGCTTCTACAATGGTCTTTACTACATCGTAATCGGTCTTTCTGCATCTTACGTTAACCTCTGGCTCCATGAACTTGATTGAACCCTAAAATTAAAGCTAAAATATTTGTATTGTCAAGTAATATATTTGTTTTAAGTATCTGTTTAGCTTAACTTAGGATTGTTTAGCTTAACTTAGGATAATAGATTAAATGATACATTCTGACTCACCAGAGTAATTTTGATTTATCTGAATAATGCACATATTTAATTTGAAAACATACCTAAACAATAAGATTCTTAAAGAGTTCCTAGTAAGCTGCGGCATCACTCTTTTGCTTGCTGGCGATCTTATGCTTTGCCTCCTTGTAAATCTTCTCGACAAGAGTGTTGACAGTTCTCATCATTGCGATTCTCTGGGCATTTTGCTCAGCTGACTTTTAGATTCTCAATTTTATCTCATCTTGTTGGAGTCTGTTCTTATATTACTAAAATATCCAAAATTACAATCCCAAAGAAATAATGAACTATTTTGCTATAGTCTTGGGTAAGTCTCTCCTTCTCTTCGGCGATGTATTTTTCCATTTGGATGGTGAATTCATCCTCGGCTTGCTTGTTAATGTTAGCAACTCTTTCATCTCCGTGGCTGCGGATGAAAGTAATCATTGATTTCAGGACTTGTGATGCTTCCTCGGGGTTCATCTTATAAGATATTAATAATATTTATTATATGTACTCTTTTTAATAATAAATACATTTCTGATCTTCTATCTTTTTCCTTATAATTAAATATAGAAGTATTAAATTATAAGATTGTAAATAAAAACAGATTAAGAAAGATAAATTTATAATAAACTTTAAAAGACAAAATAGAATATCAGGATAATTTATTAACTGGAAACTGTATTAACACCTATCAACCTACCTAAAATGGAAGTCCTTTTGGACACCACAAAGGCAGCAGCAAATCTCTCTTAAATGTAATTTATGGGCATATTTAAATCCCTCATTTGGGAGTAGAAATATGCTTCATTATAAGGAACTCAGAAAAATCTGCAATTAGGTTGGACTTAAACTACAGGATAAGTAAGTACACTTTACTCTCCGTAATCTACATTTAATCAATACGACAAGACATTATTTCATTAGTAAAGTTGTACCAATTTGAGACTGCCAGAGTAGTCGTTCTAGATTTATTTAATTATGAAAAATAAGTGAAATACTTTAATTAAAATTGAAATTAATAATTTAAATAAGGAAAACTAAACATGGTGGAGATGGAGCGTCTGGTTACGGTTACTCATCAAAATTTTTAAGTTACAAAAAACATATCTAAATATTTATATTTCAGCAAAACACGTTAGCAGAAGTCACGAAAGCGGAAGATTGAGAATTCAGAAGACATCAGAAAGAATTTCATAAACTCTAATAAAAAAGACCAGTTTGAGCTTAATATCAAGGAGAGTGGCAAGAAAAGGTAACTGTAACTGGATATGACTTTTGTATATTTGTTTAAGAATTCTTGAGATTATAATTTGATTTCATTTTAATTTATCGATTCTTTGTTATTTTTCATAAATTGACACAAATCGAACTTTTAATATGAGATAAATTAAAGGAGATGGGATCAAGGGATTGAATATAACACCAAGATAATAGGATGAGAGTGAGCAGAAAGTTGATTATTAAAATTAGCATAACTAATAAATCTTTAATCATTAAGCTATTTCAAGCAAGAGTCACACATTTAAATGCCCCAACAACAAAAGCTCTAAATCTTAGAATAGAGTTAGATTTCAAAACTTGAATAAAAAAGGGTCATTAGTTAGAAACACCAACCTAATGTAAATATTTAAGAATGTAAACAAACATATATATAATAAATTAGAGAATGTGAATTTCTAAAACTTGAAACATTTATCTACAAACATAAAACCATAATCGTAAAAACCAATGAAAGATTAAAATTCTAATTTACCGGATCATTAATTAATATCAAGTATATTAAATACAAAAAGTATTGTTAATAAACAAACTGGGTCTTTAATGATCCCTTAGCATTTATGAGATTCAATTAGATCAGTTTCTAATAAGAGAAACTAAAATAACAATGAAATAATCAGTTATGATCAAAATTAGAATGCCAATTAAAATAGTCAACAACCGAAATTTTTGCATTAAAAAATTAGCTAATCTCCTAGAAAATTAATGAATATCAAAAATAGTTTCAGCAATCTTAAACTCTTGAGAAAGTATATGAACCATAGATACTAATATAATCACCAAAGGAATGTAGTAAAAATTATACACTTTAAACTGAGGAGAGCTAGTTTTATTCATTAGGTAATTAAAATCACATAATTAATAATACTTAATTGACAGAAGAGTTATAGTTGAAGATGTTTAAACATTAATACACTATAAAATGCTCAGTTTGATAGCATAGAAAATGTCTACCAAAATATAAAAATCCTAAGAATATGATAGAATTTATTCTTTAAATTATAATTCTAGTGTGTTTTATAAATCCAGAACAGTAAAAACGCTTAAAACCAATTTTGACCTCTGGAGGTCTTCCTAGTTTTTTAAGGTTTACTAACTATAATACTTGGCAAGATATGAGTACAAAAAATTACCCTTTGTTTTAAAACAATTAAAACACTAGAAACAGTAGACCATTTCTGAGTTCATATAAAGTATAAACTTTTAATGATAATATTTAAGACAAAGTAATCGGACTTGAATAAATTTAGGATCCAGGTTAAATGCTACAGCAAAATATAGAAATGAGTAATAGTTTTATTTTAAAGTTCAATAGATTCTTGATTAGAAATCCAGAAACCCTTTAATTTCTTAGGCAATTACCTAGCAATAGTATAAAAAATAGATCTAAGCCTAGAGACCTTAGACTGCTTATTTGGGGACTGTGAAAAAAAACTAACTTAAAGAAACTCCTTATTAGCATTAAAAATCTTTATAAAGTTAGTCCTAAAAGCGGAATACTTTCAATTTAAGAAATGATTAAAATTGTAAATCAGAAAACAGAGTTGCTCTGGCTGGATAGGATAAAATGAAACACATGAATAGAGCAGTTAAATAATTATTATAGATCAATAAAGTGCTTATTCTGCCATGTTCAATCACTCAGATCTAATGAGCAAAAAACTAGACCCCTCTAAGACTATAAGATGTGTCAGATTAAACTTAATAATCTTTAATTCGATGAGTTGTTCAACAAAAATTAGCTTCTAACAATTAGCTCTATTATTAATAAGACATAGAAGTTTATGAAACTAATCCACAGGTTAATAATAGAAAATTAAATATATATGATGAATCCATTGATAAAATCTTATTAGACTTTGATTGATGTAAGTAGCAGAGGTAACCTACATGAAAATAGCTTAAATATTGATCCTGAATAATACCTAAATTCTTAGCAAATTTCTAAGAGAAGTAACAACACTATAAGATTGAGATACTAATAAGACTCTAAATCAAATGAAAGACAAAAAGATTAGAGTAAGAGTTCACCTAAATTTGGTAATCAGACTGAGAGAAACAACTAAATCTTATAAAGTTATCAATACATGCAATAGAATAGTATTCATAAAAAACTTTATAGATTGTAAACTGGATAGTGATAAAAAAGTTTTCAAATTAATCATAATGCAGCAATAAACAATGATTTAATTGGACTTTGATTTTTTAATTACAAATATTCAATAGCTTTTTGAGGTGATGCTGAATTAGAATTGTAATGGTAAAGAATAAACAAAAATATCATTCATTTTAACTTAGGTACTAGTAAACATGTTTCATGCCATATATGATATATTCCTCTTGTCTCAACTCCAAATTAAATTTTTCGCCTAAATTCTCATCTTTACAAATTACTTTTAGTTGATCTTTAACGAGGTAGATTTATTCATTCATCTTGATCTTTTGAGATTCATCTTCAAATCCACTCAGAGCAAACTTATTATTTATTGATTATTTATATTAATAAATTTTAACAGGTATAATAAGAGTGTTAATCCTTAAACCAGACAGTTTATTTAAATTGCCGAGGGCTACAGCCATTGATTTCAGATCTCTCCAGGTATCTCTTACTTCTTTCAGTTGTATGAAAAGTATTATTATTGTAGATATACATTCGAATCATGGAAATTCATTAAAATTAAATATAAAACCCAATGAGTAACAAATCAATGAATTTTTAAGACGTATAATTGTAAAATACACTTTAGTCATAAATAATAAGAAATATAAATAAATATTGCTAACTTGAGAACTGTAGTTTAAAATAATATTAATTAAACATTTTTTATTTTATTAGTGCTTGTTGTCTTTATTCCTATCATTTTCTCTAAGCGTTTCAAATGAATCTGATATTTCATTATAAATAGAAAATTTTCAATAATGTGAGTTTAAAAATTCATCCAAACTCGAGAATTTTTCTTTTTAGCTATAAAAGAATTTGCTAATGTTTATGTGAATTTATTAAGTTAATCTTCTCTAATATACAATTATTACTGAACTAATAATTCTAAGGTTACAAAATCAACAATATATTCAAACAAACGTATTTAAAGGAAACTTTTGTATTAAAACTACTGTATCAGTTAATAATTCAGACGATAATATGTATTAATATTCTTTTTTTAAAGGGTTCAAATCCTGGGATATTTATTTTAAATAGTATTTAATTGGGAATTGATTATGTATTCATATTATAAAGCAGAATTAGAATTTATCATATCCCCTTATACTAATCTTATTTCTCTTTTATAATAAATCAAATTAGTAGTAGTTAAGTTGGCCCAATTTGACGATCTTGGGCTTATTCTATAAAAATTCAAACTAGCTGGACTTAAATATTGGCGGTACTATTTTATCACATCTCTGGAGCGAGTTAATTCGACTTAAAAAATTGAAGGGCATAATTAACTGAATTTAGAAGTATTCAATTAAAGTCGAGTTTACTCGCTCCAGACATGTGATAAAATAATACCGCCAATAGTTAAGTCCAGCTAATATTGAATTCTATATCGAAAGAGCCCAAGATCATCAAATTTTACCAACTTTAACTGCCACTATTTTGATTTATTATAAATTTAATTTTAATTAATTTCCCCAATTCGAGCGTATTCCTATAATAGTATGTTAAAATTGTTACCATATTGTTTGTGAGAACTAAGAATAAGCTTTCTCATTGTATTTTCTTACAGTTATCCAGTAGCTTCATCTCCACTGTAAGATTCAACATGCTCAATGTTTTGGTTATATTCGATCATTACTTTAATCAGACCAAAATCGCCAACCTCATAAGAGTAATTTATTTAGGATTTTTCATTTTCCTAAAAAGGTATAGAATCTTGAAAAAGTTAAATTTTCATGCATATTGAACTTTAGAAATCTAAAAGCTTTATATAAAATTATTTACTAGATCTTAAAAATATCGCTAATTTTAATGAAAATGTGTGATGAACTATTTACTTGCAAAGCTTTGGATGAATCCTTGCTCTCAGATAATCCTAATATCGTTTAAAACACTCTAACATCACTATCATGTGCCACTACGATGTAATAGCTAGCATCTTAAATGTACTTTATTTGGTTATGCTTAAAAGCCTCAATCAAAGTTGCTGCTTTTTCTTGTTTTGACAAAGTAATAAAAAGGATTAAATGGTTCTTCTAAGAAGGCTTCTCAAGTTTTATTTATTCAAAGTATTGTTGTATATTCTCATCTTGAATGAAAGCTAAATCGTCCGTTTAAGCTAGCTCATTTTAAACTTCTGTTGCAACATCTTTTTGAGATATTTTAATATGATCATAGTCTAAATCAATTTGAATGAAAAGCTCAATCTTCTCTGTTTAAGATTATATCTGGTTTTTCGATTTTTTGGGATAGTTACTGAAAACTTTTTCGGGATAATTTATAACCTAAGATAAATGCTTCCTATTTACTTTCTACACCTTTTGTTAAAAGATGAATTCTTAACCAATATTTTCTTTCTTAGCAGTTTAACTTTAAAAATTTTCAAATTCATTAGTACTTTCACCAGTACTTCTATTGCTTTAAAATCCTGAGTTATTTAGGCTTTCTAAATCTTCCTCTTCTATCTGTTTAAGCACTGATATTCTATAAGCTAAAGTCTTTCCTTTAAACCATGAGTGATCATTACTCCAGAGGACTTTATAGATTCCAGGTTCCTTTGCTATAATACTCACTTTTACGAAGTTTGGGAATGATTCAATTTAAGTCAATGGGAAGATTTCCTCAAGATTTTTATGCTATATTTCATCCTCATTTGATACTTAAGAGTTAGCAGTTATTTTATAAAAACCAAACTTGATGTCGTAATTCGTAGTAGAGAAGCCACAGAATATTATTGTGTTGGCACCTTCAACTTATATCATTTGAAAGAAATGAGCGCCTGCAGCGATTTCTTTTATTTATGGATATGCTAAACCCTTTAAAAGAGAAATTTTATTAACATGAAAAATTTACATATTAATTTAAACAATAAAAAACTAATTACTCCAAGTATAATTTATGATAATTTTTCTGAAATTAATTAATAAATTATAATTTAATATAAAACTTATAGAAAATATCTCATTTTTTAATCCCTTCTATGAATACTTAAATCAGGCATAAATTTTAATAAATTTGTATTTTTTTACTTTCCCATATTTAAAATAAAATCTAGATGTTTACCTTCAAGTTTAATTCGCCATACTTCTATACCTGTAGGCATCTAGGGTTTGATTTGAAAGATTCCAAATTATTAGCAGTTAAGTAGTTTTATAATTCTTTTCTGCTGAATAATTTTTCCTTGAAGCTGGACTCGGTATCATCACTATTTATTAAGTAGTTTACAAATGTTTATGCTTCTGCATTAGTCTCTTCTATTTTAGCATCATCAAATTCTTTGTCACTTGATACAGCTTATGATATGTTTTGTTTGGTACTGTTGATTTATATGTTAAGAAATATGTTATACTTACTGATTTAAGCTATTGTAACTCAATATGTTTATACTAAATATTAATCAACACCATTATGATAGGATCCTCTAAGTTCTTTCTAAAAATGCTAAAAGTATTATATAATCTCTCGAACACTGTTAGTACTGCACTTGGCAACTAGATTCTTTTTGGGTAGGATAAAAAGAAGTTAATTATCAAAGCTACAGAAGTGTAAAGTCCCTCTGAGTTTTAAAGAGCTTCTTTTTGCTCTGTAACCTAAAATAATTTGATAACTTTATTTGAATCATTATCAGGGGAAGATTTTGGTTAAGTTTGGCTTTGACTACCTCCTCAGATATCTTTATCTAGTTCCACTTAGTAATCAGTCTCAAAAATCAAGGAAGTTAAGAAGTTAGAAAGAGCATTAAACACTTCTTAATCTGATTCCTTAACATCTCTTCTCAGAGATTTCACTATAGGCTAGCATTTCGAAGAGTACAATTATAGTTATTCATGGAGATTCTAGCAAGCTGTTATTTTATCAATTAATTAAGATATAGCTTGGAGTTTTTCTTTAATGTTTTATGATCTGGCAACTCTCTTTGTTTCTTGAGTTTAATTGTCAAACTAAATTTATATAAACTTAAAAGAGTATGAAATTACATCATTTACTATTTCTGATCCCTTGAGATTAGGTAGTGACAACAATTCTTTGATTTGTTCTTCTTGATCCTCATTTATATCCTCTATAAAATAAATAGGATATTACCAATTTTTGCTCTATTATTTACTTACATCTCTTTAGTACATAATTAAACAAAAACTTAGATCGTTAAACCATCCTGTTTGCAATAGTTGATCCCATCAATATATCATGAATCAAAAATATGTTGTTAATGAAGTAAATTAGATTTCCAGACTCCTTGTTCTCATAGGTCATTAATTTATTCTTCATTATTATGTCAATAATTCTCAATATGTAGTATTGCAACAGGATGTTGTTTGTATGCTCGCTTATCTTCTCTAGTTTCAATAAGATATTATTGCTAAAGCCTGATTTATACTATAAATGATGAAATTATACTCTAAATTTTAAATATCAATATTTTAAAATATCATTCATGATGTTGATATCTTATCTTTGACTCTTAGTAGATTAAGTACTATTCGATTAATTCCTTGTGTTTTATAATTAAGAATTCTTTTAATCAAGAAATTGCTGTGCTTGCTACTTTCTGTTTATAATTGATTCTACTTCTTTGAGAATTTGGAAAGCCTACTTAAGAGATTCTTGTTGCGCCTAAATTTCATAATCATTGAATTAGCAATTAAATTTCAAAACTATTACAGTAATTTAAAAGATTTTTTTACTTATAGAATTTGCAAGAGAATGGGGATATTAATAATTTAAATGTAATTTTCAAATAAGTGTACTAAATTAGTAACTCAAAAATCTCTTTTTGTAAAAGGTCTGAAACCTTTTTTACACTATAATGATTTTATTTTAATAATTAAGCCTGTTTTATTGATTGATTGATTTTCTGAAGTTATTGATTTTGATTAAATTATTTTTACAATTTTTTAAAGTTTCTGTTATTATTTATTTATAATAAAAATCATTTTTTTCTAAGCTTTATTCAATTATAATAGATCGTAAGTTATTTATAAGGAATCAGACTTGACACTGTCCAATTTGAGATAAAAATTGCATTTATTTATAAATTCAGAATGCTTTTCAAGAAAAAATCTTAAAGTTATTTCTAATTAAGGACTTTCTCTGATTTTTTCCTAAAATGAGTACATTTTAGTCAAGTTTTCTCATATATATCTTTGGAGGAATTTAAGAAATTTAATTGAGAAAGTTATGCCTGATTTTGCTTGACAAAAGCCCTTACATCTAAAATGATTCTTGAATTAAAATAACACATTAATGTTTAGTAAAAATATTGTTGTGATTTAAATAAGCTTAGCTTTAAATAAAAGAATTTGATTTATATTTTGTTGTTCACTTGTCCACAATCTTGTTCATCTTTAATTTGAGAGAATAAATTTACAGATGAACCATTGAACTGTTCTTCAACTAAATTCTCATAAGTATTATTCAACTAAGAGTACATTACCCCAAAACCCCAAAACCCCAATTCATGCTTAGTCTATGAGTTGATAGTGAATTGACACACGTTTATTAATGCGAAAATGCGACTAAGCGACTATTAATAAGGACTATAGTCGAAGACTAGGTTGATTGAGAGTAGTCGTGACTAGTCTGAACATGAAAGTCAGAGTATACAACTACCCTTCACCATTGTTCATTTAGGTGGTTTGTGATTAAGTCTTGATTACTACTATTAACTTTTAAATTTAACTTAACTATTAATCAATCTAATCAACCACAGTTATAATCATTTGTCTTAAACTTAAGATTGAAGGAGGCGACTAAGTGCAGACTAGTATGACTAGGTAGTCTTGTAAGTATATTGATCATGACTTAGTCGTAGGTAGTCGAAAGATCGACTATCAATGTACATAGCACTAATACTAATAATGAATCTTCAAACCATCAACACCCTCCACCATTGGTGGTTTATGGTGACTTGGAACAGCATTCACTCATTGCAGGTAAGTATAGTTGCAATGATTAAAGTTGAATCAAATATCAACAGACTTATCATATGACTAGTTTCAAATTCAAATCACTCTATTATTATTAGTGTTAACTCTTGTCATTTAGATGAGAGTAGTCAAACTCAAACCACAGATCGACTTTGAAACCTTCCTACTCATACGATATGGCAACTGAAATCCAACATCTAATCTACGACCACTGGTGAATCTGAGTGCAATAGCAAAGTTCTTTGGTGTCTCATA
The DNA here is from genome assembly GCA_000711775.1 of Oxytricha trifallax. Taxonomy (NCBI): domain Eukaryota; phylum Ciliophora; class Spirotrichea; order Sporadotrichida; family Oxytrichidae; genus Oxytricha; species Oxytricha trifallax. The sequence goes on along the minus strand of ARYC01001179.1, from coordinate 62,645 downwards.
CACAAATGTTGTCAAGCTGCACAGGTAGTCGAAGTCATTTTTCAGGAATGGGTTATCGACTAAGACTAGTCGTGAGATTAAATTCAACCTTAGTCATATTAACTTCCTCACCAGCAGTGAAACACTGCACACTCAAGCAGGAATGAGTTTGAGAGAGAGGTGTATAATGTTCCACAGGTAGTTCCCAGAAGTGCGAATCAGTGTCACTCACTTGAGGAGACTATACAAGCGCGCTTAAGTAAGATTCAAGAGCATACGACTAAGGAAGGAGGTGGAGCTAGTCGATCCACAAAGACTAGCTAGTCTTAAAATCGAAATGAAGACTAAGTATATGAGAGAGCTGCAACTGGGATCGAAGATCATATTCATTGATGAGACTGTATTCACTTCCTCAACTCGCCTCAATAGAACCTGGGCACCTTATGGAGAGAATATAAGATTCCCAGACAAGAGACATGACTTCGGAGTGTTTGCGCTTCTTGGCGCTATATCAACTGACAAGGGACTCGAAGACTACATTATTAATAAGGGATCAATTAAGTAGGACTAGTTCATTCTATTCATGCAGCAGTTGAAAGAGAAGTATAAGGATCGTCGACTAGTCATATTCATGGATAACCTGCAGGTACACAAGTCAATCCTTGTAAAGAAGGAGTATGAGCGACTGGATATCATCCCCATATACAGTATCCCTTACTCCCCTGAGTATAATGGAATCGAGAGCACCTTCTTTACAATCAAGCAGAGCTACAAGAAAGAGATGCTAAGTATACTACTGAAGGGACTACGACTAGACATCAAATTACTTATAGAGAAGTCGATCTAGTCGGTCGACTAAGACTACATTAGAAATTAAGCCAAATATGGCGAGACGCAGATTATGAGTATTAAGTTATGATTAGTTTAATTTAAATCACATTCCAGTTATCATCATGCTCTTGTTAGGTGTTCTCTGTTATTGTTCCATCATGAGCATGCTGCCGTCTGGCATCCTCTTTCTCTTAGTCACGTTCGAGAAGCGATTCTAGTCTTAGTCGTGAGGTATGATGCGATTGCTTAGTCGTTTACCTAACTCATACTATTTATGATCTATCTTCTCTCTGACTGTTCTTGCATTCTGCTTCATTAGATAGATAGCCTTGCCAGGTTTCTCTACATAAGTTAGTCATAGAAATCTTACTTGAAACGAAAGGATGCTTCATGAGCTCATCCAACCAGTCGTCAGAGATCTCGATCTTATCAGTCTCGTTCTAGTCTTACCCCTTATTATACCTCACAGTATTAGCATGGTCGATGATTTGCCTTAGGTAGTCTGCTTTGACTGTTCCCAGAACACCAAAGAAAAAGTCTCTATCTGGTAGTTTACCTGAGTTCATCTCAAGTTCTGGAAGGTACTGCGATACGACTTCATCACCCATAACATCATGGTAGAGATTCTTGACTGAGAGCTCTTGGTAGTGAGGCACGACCATTCTATTAACCTGGTTTTACCTAAGAGACTTCTTGGTATTATTTAGTAATGTTTTCAGGAAGGCCACCTTAGTCGAAGCCAGTGGTGGCAGAAAGATGTTCACTATACAAAGTAAGGAACAGCACTTGAATCTTACAGTGAGTGGTTAGGTACTTGTAGAGGTCTTACTTCGATCTGAATCTACCCATAAGCTCCTCGCTTATTACTAATCGATTCGACTACCCGAATGATTCCATGACTAGTTTAGTAGTCGGACTATATTAATAAATGACTAGCTAGTCGAAAATTATTCTGATCCTAGTCCTCTAGTCGTTGAACCACTTCTCTAGTCTTTTAAAGATTCTAAAATAACTCTTGAATCCCCTTACTCAGACTGTAACAAACATCACTCAACTTTCAAGCTAAAGAGTGTCCACAAAGAGCAACATCAAATCCAGTGGTCCTCTGCAAATTCCTGGAGATTTAGACCTCGACTTGAGAGGTTTTAGATTTTTGAGGTTAGTAAAAATCTAGTCGATCAGAATCATAAATGGACAACAAATTTTCCAAAAACACCAGATCCGTCTTAGTCGTTCTTGATTCTTCGATCAACAATTTATGCTGGATTTTCAAGTAACCAGAGGATTCTTACACTGCAAAATTTAGAATCATACTTTCATTATTATTAGTAGCTGCAGTAGCTGGTTAGGTAGAAAATCTCTCGAAATCTTGGTTCGACTAAGACTAATCGTAGACTAAGTTAACTATACAAACTTAGCTTTTTACAAGCTTGAAATCGACTAGCTTAACACTCTATAATTTTGATGTTCTAATGACTCAATTTGTATTAGTAACTATCCTATCTTGATTTTATTAATAGAGGTAGCTGTACATTGCTCTAGACTACCTCTGAAAGAGTGGAATGAAAGTATAGGTTGATTTTGAGTAGTAGAGAAGTATGAATCCAAGAATCGACTAGATAAACTATCAAGACTAGTCGTAGGTTTTTCGACTACCTAGTTTTCTCAAGTATAAATTTTTCGACTGACTAGTCGTAGATTTTGAGACTACCCAAGGTGTAAGATTCTTTGAATCTTGTAACAAACATCACTTCATTAACACTCACCTACATACCAGCAGGAGTGATAGTATTAGTTGAAAATAAGAGTAAATGATAATAGTATAAAGCATAGGAGAGTGCATTGAAAATTAGAGTGTAAGGAGGGATTTTAACTTAGTGCGATATTAATAATAAACGACTAGGTAGTCGGAGACTAAGATTAACTTAAAGACTAAAAAAACTGCGGTTGAATGAATCTTAGGTTTGAATCAAATAAGTCTCTTGACTTTGGGGGGAACATAAAGTACTCTGTGTTCTGGTTGCCAGTTAAGCTTATCAAACTTCTCCTCGACCTCTGCTAAACTGTACCAGTATCTGGTCCAAGGTTAGAGATAGAATTGCTTGATAAGATCTTTGATGACTGCATTAGCTGAAGTCTTCTTAGAGTATGCTGCTGCATTTTCGACTAGCTACGACTAGGTAGTCCAGACAGAGTCGTAGTCTTTAGTCATGAACAGGTATACAATCATTGAGACTAAGGCGTAGACATCGACTAGTCGATCACCAGCAAAGAAGACTCCTGTAGTCGGATAAAACATTAATGACCCATCATACTCAATCTACTTTTTAGATGCGAGTACTCTTGCATTCTCAAAGTTCCTTAGTCTTGCCTTGATAGGGTAGTCGTTGAGGACTATGTTATTGAAGCTTAGTTGGTGGTGTACGAATCCGATTGTATGCAGTTCTCTTAAACCATATATGATTTGCTTCATGACTAGTCGATCCGAATGAGCACTGCGATTAGTCATCATATAGTAGTCGTAACTGAATTGAGGGATCAGGTACTGGAGTACGATGTGATCGCTGCCTTTCAAGACCATCTCCAACTAAGTGATTCCATGAAGTTAGAGTTAGAAGGCAGTCTTAGTTATATCATACTCCCTTTGCAGCTACTCTGATTCAAGCTCCTCTTCAAGAAAACCTCTCAGTGCGAACAGCTTGTAGAATCTTCCGTCATGAAGCATAGTCCCATAAGGAGCACTAGTCATTTTTTAGAGAGGACTAGGCTTAGTCGCTTAGTCGTAGAGATATTTGAAGCAAGGAATGATAAAAGTATCATCGACTCTGTACTTATTTATCCTTGCGATTGAGTCATCCACTTCATCCTCAGTGTCAGGGATCTCAATATCAACCTTTGGGTTAGTCTTCGAGCTTGTTTTAGCATTCAATCTCTACCTCTTCTTTGGAGGTTCCTTGAGTTCCTCCTCTTAGTCATCACTCTCATTAGCCATCGACTAGTCTTTTTATTATTATTAAATTTAATCTCTTTTTACTTTAGATATTGCGGAGTGAAATCCTTGCGACTTTTGTTCCTGCTTCTACAATCCTTAGTCGCTCTGCTTGGATTTATTGTGAACCTCTTTGACATGACGATTGAGATTGCTCTTATTATTAAAAACCTTGGAGCAGGTAGCGCATCAATACACAGTAGTCGCTGGTGCTGAAATCGCACTCTTGTCATCCTCGTTGTTTGACTCTGGTAAGTTATCTTTGATTTGTATATCTGATTAAAAGTTTATGGAGCTAGTATGAAACTCTGGATTTAGCTGGTGGTTGTAAAAGTTTGCAAAGTTCTAAGCATCGTTGTCAGCGATAGCCTAGTCGAACAGTTCCTCGTTCATGAATCTTAAGTTTAAGACAAATGATTATAACTGTGGTTGATTTGATTGATTAATAGTTAAGTTAAATTTAAAAGTTAATAGTAGTAATTAAGACTTAATCACAAAACACCCAAATGAACAATGGTGAAGGGTAATTGTATACTCTGACTTTCATGTTCAGACTAGTCACGACTACTCTCAATCAACCTAGTCTTCGACTATAGTCCTTATTAATAGTCGCTTAGTCGCATTTTCGCATTAATAAACGTGTGTCAATTCACTATCAACTCAGGGACTAAGCATGAATTGGGGTTTTGGGGTTTTGGGGTATTGCTATTTTATATTTATAAAAATAATAATATTTTATACCTTTGAAAATTCGCAGTTTAGTATTGATAGAGAACTATGGGCTGACAAATTATTCGTAACTAATTATTTCTTCCCATATTTATTACTGAAGGAATATTTCATAATAAGAGCATCAATGATATCTTGATTATTAGCCATCTCTAAATGTCTATGCTTTAAAAATTTAATTTTAATTTTAAACAATAATAAATGAAAAATAATAAATAAAAATGCGGTCTTTTAGATGAATAATGTTCTAATAACTTTTATATTTTGAGAATTTAAACTTTTAATCTAAAATATTATTAAAAAATATATTCTTAATTCAAGTAAAAATCAGTTTTATAATTTAATCATTCTAGTCAACGTGAGTATTGTTATTTATTTCACTTTATTTACCACATTAATAGTGCAGTTAAAATTAAACAATGAAAATATATTCTTTTTTTATAATAAAACCAAAAGAATTAGTTATTTGGTCGAGAAATTTTCCTTTTATTCAAAACTCTGATAAAATTACTACTAAACAAAAATCTAATGAAACTGCTTAAGAGATTTATAATGAGAATAAAGAATAATTCCTAATAAGTAATTTTGATCACCTACATAAGCTTGCTCTAAATAATTAAGCATAAAAGTTAATATGAAACTAATTGTAAATTACAATATTTTATATCTTTATTTATTTATTTATAAAATTCAGAGGTTATTGCTTCAGTGACAAGTCTATCAAAATCCCTTTAATAAGAGTCCAAATATCTGAATCCCTCTGATATGCTAGATTGCCTCACATTACCATTTGTCTAAATCTATTGTGATGAGATTTATGACATTTTCTCCTTGATGTGGGAATTTATTAGTATAATTATTTAATTTAATTAATATATTATTTATTTTGTTTATTAGAGACAAATGTAGATAAAGACAAATGAAAAATTCTATTAGACTATTAGATAAATTATTTGTTAGTTGATGAAATTAGCAAACTTTATATATAATTGATAAAATGCATTTTCCTTCTTGCGCTCTGTTTGCTCAATAGTCTGGCTAGTTGACGTCTTTCCAGTTGACGTAGTTGGGCTCGTACATGCAATTAGTCTTATCCATAAATAACATATCTATAAATGAGAGATCAGCTAGGATGAACTTAAATAAAGCCTTATATTGAGTGTAATATCAAGTGAAAATGAAGGGAGATTTTATGAAACTATTCATAGCATATGAGTGAGTGATTTTACAAATGCACTCTATCAGCATAATAATATCGCACTCATATAATCTCTCTGCTTTATATTCACTTATAATGAGGTATTTGCTTATTATCAGTTGTAGAGGAGAGTACTTACCAACACAATATAGAAAGAAGAAAGAAATGGGGAGAACAGACCACATCTTCCAGTAGTCAATGCCTGAAATGACAGTGATGAAGAAGGTCACAATAATGAGTGTGATGAGGATCTCCTGTTGAGCAGTCTTATAAACCATATTGATTCAATTCTAATTTATTATTATTTAGATTTAATAATATTTCACAGCTATTCCACTCAATTAACATGATATAAGAGTATATAATTTGCTATGAACTATATTTAGAAAATTATATAAGGGAGAATTAAAAAATATTAAATAAATACAGAAAATATTATTAAAGTAAAAATAAAAGTAAATTAAAAATTAATAAAATAGCATAATTTCAAGTTCAACTTTTAATCATGATCAATACAATACTTTTTAAAAATTACTTAATTTGATTATGGGATCCTTGACTGTTATATCATAAACAATTAGAGTATATATAAAAACAAAGATATAATTTTATATTATTTTTTATCTACCATTAATTTTCCAACTAATTTAAAGCAATTAAATATAGTAAAACATTATAATAAATGAATCAATAATGTTTAAAATTATCTAAATCATTGGTATATCATGTCTAATAAATTGAATAAACAAGAGAAAATAACTCTTTTAATAAATATAAATAAACAATACCCCAAAACCCCAAAACCCCAATTCATGCTTAGTCCCTGAGTTGATAGTGAATTGACACACGTTTATTAATGCGAAAATGCGACTAAGTGACTATTAATAAGGACTATAGTCGAAGACTAGGTTGATTGAGAGTAGTCTTGACTAGTCTGAACATGAAAGTCAGAGTATTCAACTACCCTTCACCATTGTTCATTTGGGTGGTTTGTGATTAAGTCTTGATTACTACTATTAACTTTTAAATTTAACTTAACTATTAATCAATCTAATCAACCACAGTTATAATCATTTGTCTTAAACTTAAGATTCATGAACGAGGAACTGTTCGACTAGGCTATCGCTGACAACGATGCTTAGAACTTTGCAAACTTTTACAACCACCAGCTAAATCCAGAGTTTCATACTAGCTCCATAAACTTTTAATCAGATATACAAATCAAAGATAACTTACCAGAGTCAAACAACGAGGATGACAAGAGTGCGATTTCAGCACCAGCGACTACTGTGTATTGATGCGCTACCTGCTCCAAGGTTTTTAATAATAAGAGCAATCTCAATCGTCATGTCAAAGAGGTTCACAATAAATCCAAGCAGAGCGACTAAGGATTGTAGAAGCAGGAACAAAAGTCGCAAGGATTTCACTCCGCAATATCTAAAGTAAAAAGAGATTAAATTTAATAATAATAAGAAGACTAGTCGATGGCTAATGAGAGTGATGACTAAGAGGAGGAACTCAAGGAACCTCCAAAGAAGAGGTAGAGAGTGAATGCTAAAACAAGCTCGAAGACTAACCCAAAGGTTGATATTGAGATCCCTGACACTGAGGATGAAGTGGATGACTCAATCGCAAGGATAAATAAGTACAGAGTCGATGATACTTTTATCATTCCTTGCTTCAAATATCTCTACGACTAAGCGACTAAGCCTAGTCCTCTGTAAAAAATGACTAGTGCTCCTTATGGGACTATGCTTCATGATGGAAGATTCTACAAGCTGTTCGCACTGAGAGGTTTTCTTGAAGAGGAGCTTGAATCAGAGTAGCTGTAAAGGGAGTATGATATAACTAAGACTGCCTTCTAACTCTAACTTCATGGAATCACTTAGTTGGAGATGGTCTTGAAAGGCAGCGATCACATCGCACTCCAGTACCTGATCCCTCAATTCAGTTACGACTACTATATGATGACTAATCGCAGTGCTCATTCGGATCGACTAGTCATGAAGCAAATCATATATGGTTTAAGAGAACTGCATACAATCGGATTCGTACACCACCAACTAAGCTTCAATAACATAGTCCTCAACGACTACCCTATCAAGGCAAGACTAAGGAACTTTGAGAATGCAAGAGTACTCGCATCTAAAAAGTAGATTGAGTATGATGGGTCATTAATGTTTTATCCGACTACAGGAGTCTTCTTTGGTGATCGACTAGTCGATATCTACGCCTTAGTCTCAATGATTGTATACCTGTTCATGACTAAAGACTACGACTCTGTCTGGACTACCTAGTCGTAACTAGTCGAAAATGCAGCAGCATACTCTAAGAAGACTACAGCTAACGCAGTCATCAAAGATCTTATCAAGCAATTCTATCTCTAACCTTAGACCAGATACTGGTACAGTTTAGCAGAGGTCGAGGAGAAGTTTGATAAGCTTAACTGGCAACCAGAACACAGAGTACTTTATGTTCCCACCAAAGTCAAGAGACTTATTTGATTCAAACCTAAGATTCATTCAACCGCTGTTTTTTTAGTCTTTAAGTTAATCTTAGTCTCCGACTACCTAGTCGTTTATTATTAATATCGCACTAAGTTAAAATCCCTCCTTACACTCTAATTTTCAATGCACTCTCCTATGCTTTATACTCTTATCATTTACTCTTATTTTCAACTAATACTATCACTCCTGCTGGTATGTTGGTGAGTGTTAATGAAGTGATGTTTGTTACAAGATTCAAAGAATCTTACACCTTGGGTAGTCTCAAAATCTACGACTAGTCAGTCGAAAAATTTATACTTGAGAAAACTAGGTAGTCGAAAAACCTACGACTAGTCTTGATAGTTTATCTAGTCGATTCTTGGATTCATACTTCTCTACTACTCAAAATCAACCTATACTTTCATTCCACTCTTTCAGAGGTAGTCTAGAGCAATGTACAGCTACCTCTATTAATAAAATCAAGATAGGATAGTTACTAATACAAATTGAGTCATTAGAACATCAAAATTATAGAGTGTTAAGCTAGTCGATTTCAAGCTTGTAAAAAGCTAAGTTTGTATAGTTAACTTAGTCTACGACTAGTCTTAGTCGAACCAAGATTTCGAGAGATTTTCTACCTAACCAGCTACTGCTGCTACTAATAATAATGAAAGTATGATTCTAAATTTTGCAGTGTAAGAATCCTCTGGTTACTTGAAAATCCAGCATAAATTGTTGATCGAAGAATCAAGAACGACTAAGACGGATCTGGTGTTTTTGGAAAATTTGTTGTCCATTTATGATTCTGATCGACTAGTTTTTTACTAACCTCAAAAAATCTAAAACCTCTCAAGTCGAGGTCTAAATCTCCAGGAATTTGCAGAGGACCACTGGATTTGATGTTGCTCTTGGTGGACACTCTTTAGCTTGAAAGTTGAGTGATGTTTGTTACAGTCTGAGTAAGGGGATTCAAGAGTTATTTTAGAATCTTTAAAAGACTAGAGAAGTGGTTCAACGACTAGAGGACTAAGATCAGAATAATTTTCGACTAGCTAGTCATTTATTAATATAGTCCGACTACTAAACTAGTCATGGAATCATTCGGGTAGTCGAATCGATTAGTAAGAAGCGAGGAGCTTATGGGTAGATTCAGATCGAAGTAAGACCTCTACAAGTACCTAACCACTCACTGTAAGATTCAAGTGCTGTTCCTTACTTTGTATAGTGAACATCTTTCTGCCACCACTGGCTTCGACTAAGGTGGCCTTCCTGAAAACATTACTAAATAATACCAAGAAGTCTCTCAGGTAAAACCAGGTTAATAGAATGGTCGTGCCTCACTACCAAGAGCTCTCAGTCAAGAATCTCTACCAGGATGTTATGGGTGATGAAGTCGTATCGCAGTACCTTCCAGAACTTGAGATGAACTCAGGTAAACTACCAGATAGAGACTTTTTCTTTGGTGTTCTGGGAACAGTCAAAACAGACTACCTAAGGCAAATCATCGACCATGCTAATACTGTGAGGTATAATAAGGGGTAAGACTAGAACGAGACTGATAAGATCGAGATCTCTGACGACTGGTTGGATGAGCTCATGAAGCATCCTTTCGTTTCAAGTAAGATTTCTATGACTAACTTATGTAGAGAAACCTGGCAAGGCTATCTATCTAATGAAGCAGAATGCAAGAACAGTCAGAGAGAAGATAGATCATAAATAGTATGAGTTAGGTAAACGACTAAGCAATCGTATCATACCTCACGACTAAGACTAGAATCGCTTCTCGAACGTGACTAAGAGAAAGAGGATGCCAGACGGCAGTATGCTCATGATGGAACAATAACAGAGAACACCTAACAAGAGCATGATGATAACTGGAATGTGATTTAAATTAAACTAATCATAACTTAATACTCATAATCTGTGTCTCGCCATATTTGGCTTAATTTCTAATGTAGTCTTAGTCGACCGACTAGATCGACTTCTCTATAAGTAATTTGATGTCTAGTCGTAGTCCCTTCAGTAGTATACTTAGCATCTCTTTCTTGTAGCTCTGCTTGATTGTAAAGAAGGTGCTCTCGATTCCATTATACTCAGGGGAGTAAGGGATACTGTATATGGGGATGATATCCAGTCGCTCATACTCCTTCTTTACAAGGATTGACTTGTGTACCTGCAGGTTATCCATGAATATGACTAGTCGACGATCCTTATACTTCTCTTTCAACTGCTGCATGAATAGAATGAACTAGTCTTACTTAATTGATCCCTTATTAATAATGTAGTCTTCGAGTCCCTTGTCAGTTGATATAGCGCCAAGAAGCGCAAACACTCCGAAGTCATGTCTCTTGTCTGGGAATCTTATATTCTCTCCATAAGGTGCCCAGGTTCTATTGAGGCGAGTTGAGGAAGTGAATACAGTCTCATCAATGAATATGATCTTCGATCCCAGTTACAGCTCTCTCATATACTTAGTCTTCATTTCGATTTTAAGACTAGCTAGTCTTTGTGGATCGACTAGCTCCACCTCCTTCCTTAGTCGTATGCTCTTGAATCTTACTTAAGCGCGCTTGTATAGTCTCCTCAAGTGAGTGACACTGATTCGCACTTCTGGGAACTACCTGTGGAACATTATACACCTCTCTCTCAAACTCATTCCTGCTTGAGTGTGCAGTGTTTCACTGCTGGTGAGGAAGTTAATATGACTAAGGTTGAATTTAATCTCACGACTAGTCTTAGTCGATAACCCATTCCTGAAAAATGACTTCGACTACCTGTGCAGCTTGACAACATTTGTGTATGAGACACCAAAGAACTTTGCTATTGCACTCAAATTCACCAGTGGTCGTAGATTAGATGTTGGATTTCAGTTGCCATAACGTATGAGTAGGAAGGTTTCAAAGTCGATCTGTGGTTTGAGTTTGACTACTCTCATCTAAATGACTAGAGTTAACACTAATAATAATAGAGTGATTTGAATTTGAAACTAGTCATATGATAAGTCTGTTGATATTTGATTCAACTTTAATCATTGCAACTATACTTACCTGCAATGAGTGAAAGCTGTTCCAAGTCACCATAAACCACCAATGGTGGAGGGTGTTGATGGTTTGAAGATTCATTATTAGTATTAGTGCTATGTACATTGATAGTCGACCTTTCGACTACCTACGACTAAGTCATGATCAATATACTTACAAGACTAACCTAGTCATACTAGTCTGCACTTAGTCGCCTCCTTCAATCTTAAGTTTAAGACAAATGATTATAACTGTGGTTGATTAGATTGATTAATAGTTAAGTTAAATTTAAAAGTTAATAGTAGTAATCAAGACTTAATCACAAACCACCTAAATGAACAATGGTGAAGGTTAGTTGTATACTCTGACTTTCATGTTCAGACTAGTCACGACTACTCTCAATCAACCTAGTCTTCGACTATAGTCTTTATTAATAGTCGCTTAGTCGCATTTTCGCATTAATAAACGTGTGTCAATTCACTATCAACTCATAGACTAAGCATGAATTGGGGTTTTGGGGTTTTGGGGTAATGGAGATACAGACTCTTTATAGAGCATCAAATAAAGTGAAATAATATCCCAAAAAAAGGCGTCTTAAAAATATAAGATCTCCAAATCAATGTAAGAATTGAATTATTATGATAACTTCATTAGTCAAAATCAGAATTTATTCGTAGTATTAAATGAAAAGAATTTTACGATAATTTATTGCCCTACTCCGAAAGAATTTTGCAGAGATTAAATTCATAGCATTTGAATAGCAATCCGTAGTTTAACATGATGAAGAAAGCTCTACGTGCTTTTTATGAATCCAAAAATGCAAAAACACCAAGTCATATGTGAGTAATAATTATTTATATATTTGAATATATTTTGAGTATCTTGTATCGATCACTAGTGAGTATGATGATATCCATTTCCTAAGTGAAGGATTACACTTTGGCTTAAAAAAACAATGAAAAGCTATTTGAATGGTTCGATATGAAACGCAGAAAGCTTTTTGGATTACCTTCAAAAGCAGGGCCAAGTTTTAAAAATTCTCCTAACCTAGCAAGCACAATGAAGATAAGGCAATCATAATCTAATACTAAAACTTTACTTAATGGTGTTAAAAGTTCTTCATCTCTCATAGATCAAGATTTTGAATAAGAGGATTAATAATCAAAGACTTTAACTAAAGATAAAAGTTACACTTATTTTTAGTTGGTTCATTTCTTGCATATAATTTAAGTGCAGAGGCTTATCAGTTCAAATAAAAATAATAAGAACACTATCTGCCGAACTTTTTTAGCTAATATTATTTCTTTGACACTCAATCCTAAGCATTGATATAAATAAATCGACTCATTCTCTTATTACATCGCCAGACTACTTTAAACCTTAAAGCAATGTAATGATGGGATTGCATGACTATTATAAATTCATACTTACTTATAATTAGACAAAAATAAAGTTTGATATTAATTCCAGATCTCCTCACCCAGATTTTCAACCTGCTAAAGATAGAATTCTCAACTTTAAGAGAGGGTAGCTTGTTAGATAAGATTCAGAAAACTTTAATTAGGTTAGGAACTTGTCGCAATCAGCTCTTAGTTAAACAAGGAAAATGCGGGACAAAAATAATTAGCGTTAGATTAGTATTACAGATAACAGCAGGCCTGAAACTGCAGCTACTAATAATTTTAATCCTACTTCATCAATATATATTCCAAGTATTTTCATATTCTTCGAAGTTTGTTTTTGTATAAAAAATATAAAGGATAGGCGTAATTTAGGATTATAATTTAAATTATTAATTATTAATATAGTAGAGAGAATTTATTTTAAAAAACTTTTTTAAATGTATAGATATTAATTAATAGTAAATTAAATAGTTGCCAAGAGTATAAGAGTTTTTAATCCTTATTTAGAATAGACCTGGAACTCAACAAACCGGGATGTTCTTAAACTTAAAAGGAAACCAAAGCATAGGATCATTCATGTCACCAAATAAATCTCAAGTATCCTTCTTTACTAGCCCTTAAGTAAATAAATATCCTGCTTAGCAAGGTTTTAATAGCATAAACCAAGAGTTTGGATCGTTTTCTAATTTCCCTATGAGAAACGCAGGTGAATAAATTAGACCCTTTTCTCAATAGTCTTATGTCTTTAAGGACATTAGAAGCAGAGAGAATTAACCACGACGTCGAAAGCAATAAAATTCTCTATCTATAGACAGAATAACTGCTCTACAAATTTCTAAAACTTTTTCACAATAACGTGGGACTTTAAACAGCGAAGCAAATTTTTACACAGTAGACCCTTCATCCGATAAAGATGACTTAAAATTAACTAAATTTTGGTTTGCAAAAATTAATAAAGAGTTGATGTAAAAGAGGTCTGATGAAGAAAAGCAAGTGATGCGTAATGAATGGAGTGTGGCTAAGTAGAGATTGTGTGAAGAAATCACCAGTAAGTAAGAGAGATTCAAGTATACAAGTAATCCAAGTAGAGTAGCAGTTATGATAGACACAGAGAGGAAAGTCATAATTGAAAAGATTTATACAAATTAGAATGAATTTGTTGATAGCGATGAGTCTTCACTGAATATAGTAATTAATCTATGATGATTATTTATATAAAGTTATACTACATTTGATTCAGAGAAGAAAGACAATAGTAATAAGCATAAGAAGCATAAATATTGAAAAAAAACCTACAATCAAAGGCAGTTAAATGTCTCTAGGTTAAATACAATAAGAATTTGATTATGATAATGAATATGATTATAATCGTCGTTAGAGTGACATTGAGTAAAAATTGTTTTAAAATTCAAAATGTAATTATAAATATATAAGTTATACACACTATTTTAATATTAAATTTTTTTAATATATTAAACACTACTCTATCTCGAAATTTTGATCATTTTGAGATAGAGTAGTGTTTAATATATTTAAAAAAATTAATATTAAAATTGTGTGTATAACTTATATATTTATAATTACATTTTGAATTTTAAAACAATTTTTACTCATTGATGACTCTCAAACTAATAAATTTAAAAGTAGTAAACAATACTTGAGAATCCTTTGTCTAATTAAGAAAATGAAAAAAAAGATGTAAAACCATAAGCTAAATTTATGGATTTTTCAGTTCCTTAAACTTATTAATATTAAAATAATCACACAAAGCAGAAATCAGGCTAAGAAATTAGAATATAAATTAACCATTTGAAGAATCTTATGTGGAAGATAACGAACAGGATGAATTTGGCAGAATGCCAAGGCCAAAGAAGGTGCTACCATTTAATGAGCTTTCTTTTGCAAGCTATGGCTAAAGCGATTGAAAATACTTAATATAAGGTAGAATAAGGGATAGTTGATTAGAGCTAGTTTAGGAATTGCTTAGAAACCCAGTGAAATTGCTCAAGATGGGGTTATTGATAATGTATTTACTAATTAATCTAATCCTGATACTCTTACTATGAGTGTCTTCAGTCTGTAATATTTTATAAATTATTAATGTTTAATCGTCCTGTAACGTCCCCTTATCAATCTATATCAGGTTTGCTTCCTCCAAAAGATCAGATGCTTTAATCTTAATAAATTTACACATCAAAATCTCGCAAATTAAATACAAACTACCAAGGCCAGCATGATCTTTTCCCAATGACTTAACAATTTGGGAGAGCATATGATAACCCCAGACCAAACACTGTTTGATACACATTTTCTCCAGATAGAAGAGAGTTTGGCAGAAATAAGCTAATGATGGAAGATCGAAACGCTCATATTGGTGGATCTATTTTGGAATAACACCATGAAATTCAATCTATCACATAGTATTCTTTATCATAATTAAAGAATTTTATGAATTTTAATTTAATCAAATCTAAAATATATTAATTCGCTACTTAGAATTAACTTTTATATTGTGATACTTAACAAGAGAATCAATGAGTGGAACATTCAATAATTTACCCAAGAAAGCTCCAAATAATTATCATCTCAACATGTGTAAGCAAAGTCTCTAGTAAGCTTGCCGTTCTCAGTACACGCTATATCAAAAGCCATTCTACTACCTCAGGAAGATATATATCTCAATAAGAAATAAAAAGAGCACCCTAATCCTTAAGCTTTCAATTTAATGCCGAATCCCTTCCCTAAAGTATTAAAAGCTAAAAAGGGAAAGAAAGGGAAAAAGTGAAATTATATTTAATTACTAGTTATCTAAACTTTTGCATTCAATTTTGGATATAGTGCCAAAAATAATTAAGTAATTGAAATTTATAAAATTGAAAATATCAGCAATAAAAAGCAAATAATTATTGGTAAGCTAGAAGCTTTTAAATAATCAAAAATTCAAACTGTAATATTTGGGATTAATGGATCTGTGGCATTAATTAAACCTAAATTAATAATTTAATAATTGCTTAATACAAATTTAAACGTAGTCTTAATTGCTACAAAGTCAGCTCTGCACTTTATTAATAACTGTGGAGAAAATTACTCTTTGGCTAAACTCTTATAAAAATATGGAAGAGAAAGTAAATCAAATAAGGAACCAATATTTGAAATGTTAAGGATGAATGGAATGCTTGGACATAGATGATAATGTTTTACATATAGAATTGAGAAAATTAGCATCACTTCTACTCATAGCTCCTCTATGGGCAAATACGATGGCAAATATATATATAATGGAAATTGTGATAATCTTCTGACCAATATTACAAGATTTTGGGGTTTGAAAGGCAAAGTACCATTTATAGTAGCTCCTGCTATGAATACTATGATGTATGAACATCCAATAACAGAGAAATAAATAGAAGGACTGGCAAATACATTGGGGATTGTTGTCCTGTAGACTTTGAAAAAGATATTAATATGTGGAGATGAAGGATATGGGGCTATGTTAGATGTTTTAGGAATCATTGATGCAGTAAAAAGAGAATTAAATTTAATTGATAATAGTTAATGAAATTATTGTATCAACTAATATCAAGAGATCCTATTAATTAAAATCATACAATCTGTCTTGCTTCAGCTCTTCTAACTACTCTAGCTCTTTTTCTTTCTTGTGTATATACATGAAGTATCAAAGTCCATGATCAATGTTTATCTAACTGAATTTCCACTAAAACTCTGAGTCAAGCAAGAATTTCTTTCTAAAGTGTGTTTAATCGAATGATATCTTTATAAACAAGCCATTATTTTTCAGTTCTCTAAAATAGTTTTACAAAGTTGTCTTTGCTCTCTCTTTGACTAAATCAGTTGGATTCCAAGGGTCTGTATTATCAGTCATCACAACATCCATAGTAGCTTTATCAATAATAACATCGAATATTTTATCTTCGTAAGTCATATTCATCATGTCCATTGTCTCCCATCTTAGTTCTTGGCATTCTCCACCCTCACTGTATTTATCCTTCATTCTCTAAATTACGCTCTCTGCATAGTCGATGTTATCAATGTGTGATAACCTTCCTTCCATAAATCATAGCCAAGTGAGAAATTTCAACATCATATTATCAAAATTCTGGCTGTTTTATTTTCAGGGAGAGTCTCTAAGAATTAAGTTTTGCAATCACTGAAACTCACAAGCCATTCGTAGTTATCTTCCTTCTTGAATCTCTCATTCCAATATTCTTGTTTCTGAATTGAATTATACATAAGTATTGTGTTATATCAAACAAAACTATAGACTTACCAAGTACTCTGAATTGTATTATGGTTCCATGTTTTAAGTAGTAGATAAATAAATAATTATTTAATAATAAAAATTGATAAGATGATAGTTAACTTATTATAATAGTAAAAGAATAAATATAATTATAAAAAACTCATCTTATTTGAAAATGAAAAAATTATTCAATTTCATCAAAAACATGAAAGACGATGAAAGCAAGAGTGATGAAGAGACCAAACATCCTGATGATCCCGCAGATAAAAACAATGAGAATTAAGATATAATTTATCTTATATCGAGTAAAAATGTATGTCTATTTATCGCTATAACTCGACCAAAGATAAGGATTCAAATTCAGATGACTAAAGTAAGGAAGAAAAATTAGAAGAAATAAAGAGAAGTATGCAGGATAAAAAGATCAAGAAAATTGAGGGGATACTCACCCAGAAAATTATCGATCTCGATAAATTAAAAGCTTTGTCTTGGAATGGTGTGCCATCCACAGATCCACGCCTGCGCTGTGATACTTGGAGACTACTACTCGATTATTAACCAAACGACTAAGAAATAGCCAAGAAAACTCTGTCAAGGAAGAGAGAAGAATACACCGATATGATAGATCATTATTTTGGTCTGATCAGCTTCGATTCAGTCTAGGAATTACTCACTAAGAAAGAGATGTCACAGTATGAGTAAAAGAGCATGAAGCAGATAAAAATTGATGTATATCGCACATAACCTGAGATGAAAATATTCGCTTCACAGTAAATATAAATTATGATGATAAGAATACTCTTTTCGTGGACTATGCGACATCTAGCTAATGGATATGTTCAGGGTATCAATGGCTTAGCTGCTCCGCTAATACTCGTATTTCTAACAGAAAAGCTATAGCATCCAAATGAAGATAACATCTTTGAGATACAAGATAAAGATCTGGAAGATATTGATTAAGAAAGTTTGATACAGATTGAGGCTGATAAGTTTTGGTGTTTAAGTAAACTAGTAGACGATATTCAGGACAATTACACAGAATTGTAACCTGGTGTGCACAAAATTCTGAATAAAATGAAAAAACTTATAGAACAAAAGGATAGTGAGGTGCTTGAACATCTGAATTAGCTAGATATAAATTTCATGGACTTTGCTTATAGATGGGTTAGCTGCTATTTGACAAGAGAATTCAATATTGTACAAACTATAAGACTTTGGAACACCTATTTTGCCGAGGATTGAGGATTTTCTTAATTTCATTGTTACGTAGTTGCAGCCTTTTTCCTTCAATTTGCAAAAGACTTGAAAAACATGCAATTCTAAGATGCCATTTTGTTCCTGCAAAATTTACCCACACAGAAATGGAATGATGATGACCTTAATATACTTATGGCGAAGAGCTATGAGATAAAACAGCTTTATCATTACAATACTCATTTATATCAGAGTTGATAAAAACAGAATATAAATACTTCACGAACAATACTACCTTATTTTATTAATTTTAACATTAAAAACAGAAGTTATTTTGACAATTAGAAACTTTTCTATTTTTATTTTAATTCAATCTGCACACTTTAAATTCATTTCTTATTTGACAAATGTATGTTTGAATATTTATGTTTATTATATATTTTTAATATTGTAGGAATACATTCAAAATTAGAAAATTAATTATAATTAAATTAAATTCAAATCAATATCTTGGCAGTTAAAGTTGTCCAATTTAAACGATCTTGGACTTATTCGATAGAGAATTCAAAATTAGCTGGACTTTATTATTAGCGGTACTATTTTATCGCATCACTGGAACGAGATAACTTCACTTTAATTAGACGCCACTAAATTTATTAAATTATACCCTCACATTAAAGTCAAGTTATCTCGCTCCTGGGATGCGATAAAATAGTACCGCCAATAAAAGAGTCCAGCTAATTTTAAATTTTATATCGATTGAGCCCAAGATCGTTTAAATTGGCCAACTTTAACTGCCACTAATTTGATTTATTATTTATTTATTTAATTATATTTTCTCAAATTCGAATATATTCCTACAGTATTAAAATTATACATTTTAATATTGAAATGAGATATCTAATAAACTAGAGTTTTGGTGCAGAAGACATAATCCTCTCAACTATGAAAAAATTTTCACAATTGTCAGTTCTTACTTAGTAATACTAAGATAGACAAAGTATAAACAAAAAGGAGGGAATTATTAAAATAGAACTAAAATTCTTCCTAAACTATCAGATGAACTCTTCTAATAAACCTCTATTTACTTTCTAAAAACCCTTAGAAATGATTCTTCAAACTAAAATTATAAAGGATGTCTTGGATTTTTCGATTAAAGAGAAAATTCTTTATCAGGCAAAATAATTCTGAAGATTATGCCTAAGACTAATATTTTCTGAGTTCACATTAATTTGGATTAAATACTAATAAGCAGACAAATCAGGCGATTAGCAAAAATCTCTGTCATTAAAAGAGTAAGTTGAAAAATTAGAGAGTAAAATTGAATTTTATGGATAATAAAAAATAAAGCTATTAATCATTTGGCTAAGACTAAAAGATATTATATGTGAAGGAAAGGATCATTCTGATATCAAATTATACACATTTGCCATGATAATTGACAAACAAAACAACTATTAACTATCTTTCTTTCAATATGTTAGAAACATTTGGGGGGGAAGTTTCCTGCCCCATACATAAACATTATAAAATATTTATAAATTTCTCAAAATCTTTACCATTAATAATGATTTAGTTATTTATTATTTAGCATCCAATATCATTTCTACCTTTATAAAAATTAGAGTTTTATGAAAATCACATTAATAATATATAATAAACAATTAGTTTCGCATTGTTTTTATTACATAATAAGACAAAAAATAAATATATACCTTGAAAATTACAAAGAAATGAAAGTTATTTAATAAATGGGAAGGTAATTGAACTTGGGATCTACATGTTTCTAATTGTATTATTGGAAAATAATAGAAATTGAATGCTGGGGACAGAAAATTTCCGAAGGAGGAAGAAAACTTCCGAGGGGGGCGGGAAACTGCACGGGGTGCAGGAAACTTCTCCCCCATACATTTACTTGAAAAAAGTTATGCTACGTTCAATATTTATTTATTTAAATAAAAATTTTAGATTTAAAAATCATTTACTTGATATATAAATAAAGTTAAATTATAATTATTAAAAATATATTCAACTTATTTAAAAAGGAATAAAATTATTTAAAATTACAATCAAATACGTAATATTCTTTTAAATTATTACTATCAAAGCTTTTCTAGTCATCTTTATTTAAACATTTAAAATCAAATCAAAAAATACCATATAAATAATAAATATACTATCGTTTTAAAATTTGATCTTATTATGAATATTTATTTTGATTGCTCATTTTAAATATTTTATTTGATTATAAAAATTCTTTATTTTGTAGTAGTTAATTAACATATTCTTTTTATTTATGTTACATTTGTTTATCAAGTAGTTTGTCATTTACTTCTTCACCTCCATCACTACAGAGTGATTCTTCCCTCTCCATTTTTGCTCTTATAAACATAAACTGTTCTTTGATATCGATGAGTTCTCTCATTACCTCCAAACGAGACTACCTCAAGCTTCTCTCTCCAACATCAACATACAATTGGCCAGTTTAGAGGCTCTTCTTTATTGAAATCGAGAACTTTTGCAAATCTTTTCTCAAATTAGTTGCGCATTTTGTTGATTCTTATTGTATTGATGTCTTCAACTTTCGAACATTTTGCAATGCCTACTACAACTCTGGAGACATTTTAAGAAAGAATTTGTAAATTCTTCATTCATTCGATCTCTCTGTTGCACAATACTGTCTTAGTTGTTTAATTCAAAGCTATTATCTGCTCTTATTGTTGATTCTTATCGTAACCGCAGTTCATCGAAAAAGGGATCAATTTTTTCTTTGTATTACTGATTTTGTTGAATGAAAGTAGGATCGTCATCTTTAATTGACAGTTAAAAATCATTCTCGCTTATTTTTAAATCTGATTTTATTATTTACTAAGCTATTTTTTAATCCTCTTTGAAAACCTGACTTTGATGATACTGAGAGAAGCTCTATTACTAACTCTAGTCTTGAGGTAGAATAATTTGTTCTGCAACATCTTAGAAGTTATTCTTTTTCCATGTCTCCAAATCTTTAAGCACAATTTTCTTCAAAGTTGAGTAAGACTACTGCTTCTTTCTTTTGGTGAAATCTTATTGTCATAATTGATGTAATCATCTGAATCACTCGTTGATGACTCTGCCTATTCATCATCTTTAATCTTTGGTATATCTTCAATATATAGCTCCTCTTCTCCAAGCCAGTCATATTTATTTTTCTACTTGATTATTGAGAAAGAATCTGATAAAATTATGATGAATATGCTCAGCAGCACTTGCATGGACACAAACACAAAAGTGAAAACGTAGACTGATCCCACTATCATATCGATTTGCATGACCTCCATAAATGTATTAGAAATTTCGTCTCCCATCATCAAACAGTATAGAGTTAATAAAGCGATATTGGGAGATTTAAATCGGTAGCCTTGCCAGAATATTGACATTCATAACACAATAAATAGTGGAATTACATTCACTAAATTCCTAAAGATATCTGGACCAGAATATGATATAGTTCTAGAGAAAAATTGAAAGGTAATCGAAATTAAATAAAGTTATCTAATTAAAAGAAATTTTGAATGAGTACTGTTGAGAATGCTCCATATACTTAGTTACACTAACCCAACTGAAAAGCACCCTAAACCAACAAACAAAGTTTGTGTGCTCAACGGAATAACATCTCTTGCTAAAAATATAACAGAGCCAAATATTTAAAAGAAATTTCCAATTATTACCACAATTTAAACTCAAATACTCATAAAATATGATTAGTATTTGGATTTGGATATCATCAGCTATTAACAACTTGATTTAAGAGAAATAAAATAAAAGTTTTCTCTTTGATAACTTTTAGTAACCTACTATTCTGCTATTTTTTATTTATCATACTATAAATTTTAATTCAATTCATTTCTAACACTACAAGTGATAATTTTGTTCAGATAATAGCTTTAAAATAATTAATTAATATATATTCTTTATTTAAATATTTATATATTTGGAGTGCTTATTTTATCGCATTAATATTATTCAGAACATTTCTAGAGGAAAGAATGCTAAAATTTCAGTGGTTTTAATCTTAAAACGCTTTATATTTATTTTAATATTTTACATGTAATGCATGTACATTTTATGGAAATTTATGGATTTAAATAGACCAATAATTGAATATTTTAGCTTTATCAGAGTAATTTAAGTTTTCCCATTTAATATTTAGTTGAGTTTTAAGTACTAATGATTCTAATTAGGCATCGCTCATTTCATTGTCATTTCCAATGTTTGAGTAAGCATTAGTCATTTAACGTTTGTATCTATTGCTCTGCGTTGAAATCATACATTTACTTTTCCTCTAGAATAATAAGTAAGTTGGTATAAAGTTCTTACTAATTACATAAGTGAGGTGTTTATAAAATTCTAAGATTCCTTGTATTAGTCCCTTATCTTGTCATACAGCCTTAGATGTTTTGAAGTGTATTTAACTTGCAAAATAATCGAGATTAGGGCAAACAAAAACACATATAAGCAGTTCAATGCTACATTAGGTCTATTAAATATTTCACTTGTTCTATCACATGTTTTAGTTTCCATATTCAATGTTAATTTTTTTTAAGTTTCGATCTTAGAAGTCAAAAAATTGCCTTATTTAAGCTAGATGTAAATATTATATCAACTTATATTAAAAATAAATGGTTTACCATACAAAACAACTAGTTTAGAAATCCTAATACCTTGAGTAATCGGTTTTTATATCATAATTAAGATTGATCTACGCTCTGCTCTAAATAAAACTTTTAAGTTCTCCATTATCTATATTTTCTTATGTAATAAACTCAAATTAATCAGGGTTCAATAAATATTCAAGTTAGTACTTTGGATCTTTAGATTTTACAACATATAGGACATCCATCAAAACAGGGCAGAAATCCCACTTTTTGGATTATTCATTTTGAATTTGCAAGCTTTATTATCTAATGGCTTTTATGTGTAGATGTCAAGCATGTCACCATTTGACACTTCATAATAAGCATTTACTGATTAACTAACAAACTTAGTCAAGTCATCTAAGTTAAAGAAATGCTTTGTTCTCTGGTAGACTGGGGCCTGATAATCTGTAGCATCATCAAAGAATTTATGATAAAAAACTATTGAATGAGTGCGGAAGTGATTTTTTTATGACTCAACCATAAAATAAATTTCGAATGAGGTCACTATGATGAGGAAGATATGAATCAAAAATTCCAAGGAAATCTATCTATCTTAAGTAGAATTAAACGTCATCAAAATTATTTTACTGTATCTTTGATACTTATCTTGTGGCCCCATTGCAATTATATCTCTTAGAGGAATTTAAGGTTTGTTTATTGGTTTCTATTCTTGTTCTTTAAGCTAGCGCTCTTCCTCCTCTTCATTAAAAGTCGTAAGGGCATAAGATGTTGATTCCACTGAATTTTTCATCATGATCAAATTAAAATTAATTACCTATTATAATTATTCCAATTGTAATTTATATCATTTCAAGCCGTAGCAATACTTTATTTCAAATACTTAAGTGTTTGGATTATTCTCCAAAGTAATTAATATTTTATCAAGATCAAAAATTCAGGATTACATTTTGATACTTAAATTATTAAGAAATTAATATGGGTTTACCCTGCCTCCTTAAAACATTTAACAATGTTTCTATTTCAGTGGCCGTTTGTTTTCTTCCTTATTTTTAATTAGTTTTTAATCTTTGATTATTTTTAGAGGTTTCTAATCTAAAATAGAATACTCATTCACTTCTTTGCCTTATTGACCAGTTAAGTAAACCAATCCTCCGAAGACACTGAATTAATATGACTGTGGTTATAGCCAACCTCCACTGTATATTATCATTGGACCACTCTTAGTAATCAAGTCATGAATCTCTAAGTGTAGATTTTATACCATCTCTTCCTTTAGGATTGTTAAAAATTATCAAGGACTCTCTTTTAGGATGAATAAATGCAAATTATATCTTGTTTGTAATGAAATTAAGATTCATTTCAACCCATTTTAATTAAGGCTATTAGTTTAAGGGTAGGTCTATTTCTCTCTCCTGCAATTCAAGATCCAATATTAAATTCTAAGCTACTTGAGCTCTGACAAATTAAAACATATCGATTAATTATATATAGATTTTTAGTCATTTGACATGTCAACACTAATCAAGTATAAGTACTTCTCCTGAATGTTTATGATGAAGCTATTCAAAATCTAGTATGGATAAGGGCACTGTGTAATTGGACTCCATTTATTCAAATTAACATCAAATCTATCACTATTACCATTTGCTCTTCCTCCGATGGCATAAATTAAGGATCCCCAGACCTTCACAAACTTAGTTAGAAACCTCGGTTCATTCATACTTTCCATTTTAGTTATTAAGCCGTCAAATTCATCTTCAAATTTAAAAACATCCTTCAAGCTACCCTATGGATTGTTTGGAAACATAATCATGAATCCTTTCTTTATCTTAAAAATCGATAATATTATCTGCCGCAATTTTATCAAAAGGAAGCTCGTTTTCATTGCTAAATTTGTGATTCTAACTTGCTGAAGGATAAAAATAGACAAGTTTTTTTTCGATCTCACACGATTATCAGTCTCTTAATGTCTCTAAGTTAGGATTAATAGATTAAAGTAGGTATGATTTTATTGTAGAACTATTTTGATGCAATTTAAAGTTCATGATGAGATCCTTTATCAAGGAATTCTAAAATTTCATAAATTACTGAGTTTCGAAAAATTTTCGACATTTTTAATTGTGCTGCTACTAAAGACTTTTTATTAATATATTTTAATACTAATAACTTTAATATTTAAGATATAGAGAGGATTTGTATTTAAAGCTTATAATCATCATAGAAAATAAAATTAATTAATTATCAAAAACCTACACCTAGTAGATATCTAAAATCATGTAAGTGGCTTCCTCTATTTTTTCATTAATGAATATTTATTAAATTCCAATTTTATGCAACAAGCCGAATTTTATAATACCTATAAGCTTAAGATTTTTTATGTCTGATTAAATTGAGAATTTCTAACTTTAAAATATAGAAAAATGCCAGGATAAAACTAAAATGATGTTCTTTGAAGAAATGGGAAACTCAATGGCAGATGAGAACTAAACCTAAACTCAAGCTATTTTTGTTTTATCTTTATTATTTTATATTATAGTACTGTAATACCTAACGCGATGAAAAAGGAGATGATAACGAATGGATTGAAGTTGAAGAACAGAAAGAAAAAGATTCCAACAGCTAAGGAAGTGACTTTGTATTTACAAGTGATGAGGAATAGTTTTCGGAGGTTAACGGCTCTTCTGATGAGATGGGTAAGCTCAAATTTGATTACTAATCTCTTTTTTATATCGAAAGATACAACAGACTTAACAACAGACAAAGATCCAAATTTAGGGCGGTACCTGTCTCACCACCACACTTTTTTAATTAATAAATTATTTCTAAATAAGCTATATTCCTGGTCAAATTATGGTGAAATTCACATATAAGGTAATAAAAATTATTTTTGGCAACTCTAAAGATGAGGAGAATTAAAAATTAATTTAATTATATCATAAACTTATTATATCTTCACATGGTTTATTGCACAAAAGGTTGAAATCTGTATTGCATTTTATTAATTAAATAAAAGAATTTTTAGCATAAATGGCTGAATTTAATTAATAAATGCAATACAGATTTCAACCTTTTGTGCAAAAAACCATGTGAAGATATAATAAGTTTATGATATAATTAAATTAATTTTTAATTCTCCTCATCTTCAGAGTTGCCAAAAATAATTTTTATTACCTTATATGTGAATTTCACCATAATTTGACCAGGAATATAGCTTATTTAGAAATAATTTATTAATTAAAAAAGTGTGGTGGTGAGACAGGTACCCGCATCGTGCTCAATTGATTAAAGAAGTCGATTTGAAATTTTGTCGACATTTCAAGTTTTTAGGGCCCTAAATTTATATATTCAAACTAGAGTAAGGAAGATATAGAGCGAATCTAGGAGTTTTTTCATAAATAAAGAAGTATATTTTGATAACTAACTACTATTATAGCTCTAAGAAAGGTTGACAGAAAGACCTATAAGGTGATCGAGTATTTTTTTAAAAAGATTGTGCCTGATGAAAAAGAATCCTTAACTTATAGATATGAAACAAAAGTTCTTACCAAAATAAAAATAAAACTTGCCATAAATTTTAAATTTGGCATTCAGTAAACTTAGTATAATTTTTAAGGAACCATGGAAAGATTGCTCATTTTCAAGAGAGTTGACTTAGTAGTATTGTTTGTTGATAGGCTAAAGGCCTTTGTCGAGGCAATAAAAGTCATTTAAATGTGCAGGATCGTTATGGAAGATGCAGCAAAGAAGGTTGTATCTAAGCTCTGTAAGGCAAGGAAGATTCCACATAACAAAGCTAGAATAAAGAGATTGGCTTCTAAAAGGCAATCTTTCATTGAAGATATCACTTTCTTCAAAAATTGTGAAACCCATATCTAGCATAAGTCCTATGAAAGGCCACATGAAGACGATTACGGAGAATGAATGAGCATGTATAAGAGTTAAAGGAGAGAAATTAACTAGCAAGTCCTTGAACTTTTACTTGTTGATTAATTATAATTCAAATCAATTATTTGTCTATTTCATCTCTTCCACTTAATTTACAAATTTTGCAAATCAAAATTATATTATTTAAATCAGATTTTTAGCTAAATAATATAAGGAGTACTGATAAATAAAAAATTATTAAAGGAAAATAAAATGAAATTTAAAATATTTTTTAATTTCAATTAATGGCAAACTATAATTGACTATATTTTTTAAAACTTATTCAATAAAATATTTTATATGTGATGCCTTTAAAAATTTTTGAGCAATTATGTACTGAATCATTGAAGTGAGATTATTCGAATTTAAATGAATGAGCCCTAAATTTATTGAAATTATTTTCATTAATTAGAGACAATTTAACTAACTCACTGAATGATATAAATCTTTTTATGAATATTTAAGTCAAGCTAATTGTGAATTCACTGTCGAATATGCCAAGATCTATATTTTCCAATTATTCCTACAAATTAATATATTTTATAAAAATATTTAATTTTTTAAAGGCATTTATTCATTAGCAATAATATAATATTTACTAAAAAGTAAAAATTTAAAAGAAAAGCAAAAAGTGAAAAATAAATTGCAATAGAACAGTTCTTCCAGATCGGTTTAAAATTTCAGTGAGCTGTTCTATTTATCTAATTATTTTTCAACTTAGTTATTCAACCTCAAATTTAACTTAAGGGATGTTTTAAGGATTAAAAACCCATACAATATTTTTATATTATGGTATTTAGTAATATTGACTTAAAGTTTATAGATCTTAAAATTTAATAAATTTATCTTATATTTTGGAATTTTATTTTAAATTGCTCAAATAACTCAGTTTAGCCTATGGGATATGATTGTCTGTGCTTAGTAAAATTATAGCACAACTTTGCATGATAGTGGGACAAAAAATTCTCTCAGATCAGTAAGAAAAGTAATATTTAAACTCAAAGAAACTAGTAATCATTATAATAAAATTTTCTTTAAATTCCCCCTTACAACATGCTGCCTATTTACTAGTAACCACAGCAAATTGGAACAGGTCCGAATAATTATATTATTTATATAGAATGCAAGACCCATTAATATATACTTGTGCTCCCCATATAATTAGCGATATCTTTTACCGCTCAATTAAGATCAGCAAAGGAACCTTGCTGTTTTTAACCCTTCTCTAGGCACAGCTTTATCTCCTACTAAGAATTAGTCATTACCATCATAGGCCTTTGGGTCAGGGACTAAATCAGCATTCCACAAATACGTTAAAAATGAACCACAACTTCCCATCACTAATGTTATAATTTCCCCAGAGAAAGTAATTATTATCAATTCAACAAGAAAGTATTCATATTCAACAGCAGATAACCAGACTCATGATCACCAACAACTACTTACTCACACACTGACTCCGACCGGAGATCATACTCAGGAGTAATAACCCTAACCACAGAACATTATGCATACTGGCAATACTAATCACTTTGTTTTCCCACTCTAAAACATACAGCTTCCAACTATTGCATAGACTGGGAGCCTTGCTCATCTACAATAAACTCCATTATATTTAGAGAAAAGCTGGGATCACACTTAAGATAGTTAAACAAATAATAACACTAATTACTATCACAAATCAAACTACCTCCCCCACCTCAAATAATTTTAGATCAGATAGGACGGCTTAGTGCACCATCCTAAAAGAATAAAACAGAATAGAACATTATTTAGAATATTAATTTAGAGCAGCCTCATTCTAACCTCAATAATAACAATGATTTTCATAGTATTTATGAGTATATAGCTTAAAAAAAGTTAAAAATAATGACACTTTGATTCGCATATAGAGAGCATCAGGAATCGTTCCTCGAAGTCTTGAATTCGACAGTATAAAGAATAAAGCTCTCTCTTCTTATGGGTCAGATGAAAAACCTAAAGATTGCCTTTCTATTCAAACTATTCCTGATACGTAAGGACTTCAAAATATCAAGCTAAACCCTTGGTTCTAGCAACCATAAGAGAATATTTCCTTTGGTTTTGTGGAACAGTAATCTATTCCAAAACGACAGATTTTAATTTAAACTCCTAATAAAAAAGAGACAAATTCTCAAAAATCTGGAAAGATTAGGATTCGCAGGAATAATTCTGCTGATGAGCATTAAGATTAGCACATGTCAAACGCCTACGAGGAAATAGATTTGCAAAATATTCATGATGCAGATGAAAGTCATGAGTTTTCAAAATCCAATTTTGACGAAAATGAATCCATTTTGGATAAATTAATAGAATTTGGAGATTCAGGAAGGAACAAGAATAAGACTTTCGAAGGTATCCCTAAACAGTGGCATCAAACTATACGAGTGAAAAATCCTGCACTCAAAGAGTCAAGCTTTTTTTTAAATGCAAGTATCTAGATTGCGGAAGCGTATTCAAAAAGAGCTTCAATCTAAGAGATCATTTTAGGAAGCACACTGGTTTGAGACCCTTTAAATGCCCTCTCTGCCAGATAACCTTTACTTAAAGTGGAAATTTAGGACGTCACCTTAAAAACGTGCATGGAACTTCCAGCGAAAATGCTCATTTAAACATAAATAATGATAAAAGATTTTCCATAACTTCTAGTATCAAAGTCTAAAGTGTAATTGTATGATCGCTCTAAGATTAACTCTCCTTCAATTATGTAAATGTTAGTGATTCTTATAACTTTTGTAATACTTAATCTTAATTTACTCTAATCTTGACTTATTATAATGAAAATACTTATGGAGTTTAATTATTCACAAAATTGCCCTTTAACAATTCTCAACTATACTATTCTCTAAGCTTAGAGAGATGCATTTATTCTTTCTATATTAGACTTTTCTTATAAGCATCTCTTTTAAATCTTTATTTCCATTGAAATTATATCTGAATTTTTTTATTAAATTAAAACAATAATTAATTAAAGCTGATTTCATTCTATGCAAAATAAATTAACTAAAAAATACTACATTTAAATTTTGAAGCGCTGTCAATAATTTTAGCTGATTTTAAGTTAGGTGAGCTTTCTGTTGTATAACCATCTGCATAAATGTTCAATCAAAGAGACGTCTAGTTTTCAATAAATATATTGCATTTTTGTGGCAGATATTTCAGGATAAACTCGTTACTCAGTTAAGGTATAAAATCGCCATCCTTAACTTAGGTAAATATTGGAAGTCTTTTAAAAATATTCTAGCCTACTTATTTTTAAAATTAAAGCAAATCCATTGGCAATTATTGAATCCTCATTTTTATTGATGCTCTCAATCAAATCTAATCTCTTGTAGTTAGCTATTTTATCCCAACCAACTTCATTCAAACAGTGTCCATACAGTAAATAGCATAAACCGTCTATATTAACGAATTAGTAAGTTTATTATATTAAGCGAGTATAATTAAAATGGGGAGACAGTTAAAATTAAATCAAAAAAGAGATCAAATAAAATTATGATCATCTCAATACACAAGAGTTAAGATCAAACAGTCACTAATTTGAATTAAGTTTGAGTAGATCCTTATTTAACTTTAATTAACTAATCAACTAACTAAAAATGGAATTTTTGTTTTTTATCAACTTTTCTGATTTTTTGTATTTATTGTTCATCGATCAAGTAGATGCTGTAGCTGATCTTCAAGTTTTTTCATAATTTTCATAGATATCTTCAGGGTATCTTCAGGATATCTTCCTTAAAAATTTTAAAGTGTGGAGAGTGTGGAGTCCAACATCCACAAAAACAGTAGTAATAGCACTAATATTCTCAAAATCAAGCATTATTATGAGTCTGGTTGAAATTCCAGAGAATTTCAAAATTTTAGATCACTGATTTTTTCTTTGTTTTCATCAACATCATCTTCAACATCATCTTCAACATTAGGCATCACATCTATGAATTTTAGAAAAACAAGATGTTTTTGAAAAAATCCCAGACTCATAATAATGCTTGATTTTGAGAATATTAGTGCTATTACTACTGTTTTTGTGGATGCTGGACTCCACACACTCCACACTTTAAATTTTTTGAGGAAGATATCCTGAAGATACCCTGAAGATATCTATGAAAATTATGAAAAAACTTGAAGATCAGCTACAGCATCTACTTGATCGATGAACAAAAATAAAAAAAATCAGAAAAGATGATAAAAAAGCTAAAATTCCATTTTTAGTTAGTTGATTAGTTAATTAAATTTAAATAAGGATCTACTCAAACATTATTCAAACTAGTGACTGTTGCATCTTAACTATTGTGTATTGAGATGATCATAATTTTATTTGATCTCTTTTTTGATTTAATTTTAACTGTCTCCCCATTTTAATTATACTCGCTTAATAATTATAGCCCTATATATTCTTTATTGGTTGTTCCTTATAATTGAAACTATTCATTATATAAAATATTAAAAATTTCAATGAATATAAATTAGGTAATTTAATTTATATTTTTAATTTTGCTTATTAAATATAAATTAAAAAATCTTTTTATTTAAATGTTTGAGAATTTGATGCAAATATATTTAAAAATATTAGAAAAATAACGATAAGAATTTACTCATTACATTAGATATGACTTATTTTGATTTAATTATAATTATAAAATATTTTTGAGATTTAAGTGTTACAAAGACTGCCACTGCTTTATAGAAATTGACTATAACTTGTTCAGAGATATCAACCAGGAATATAGCAAGAATATAATCGATTTTGAGTTAACCTCTCTCTTTCTCAGTCAAGTTATCAAGATAGATCGTCCCCTTGTACACATTAGATTTCATGGCTTAAATGTTAAGCTACCTCAAACTTTATTGGATGAGTAAGTTATGAACCTGCATTAAATTATACAGTTAATCATCGTCTGCTCCAGAAGAGGAGGAATGTAATTTCTCGTAAAACCATTCCATAGGGTTTGTAGGACCTCCAACACAATTAAATCGTGTACGTGAGTCTTTCTCTCTTTAGAGTTTTTCATCAGTAAGATGAGACTCTAAATAAGACAATAAACCCATCTACTTCATGCTAGGGTTAATTAATTAGTTTTACTATTGTGCTTTCAGCTACTCCTCTTTATCTTATACCAAAGTCTGTATTTTTCTAGGTCGGCTTCTACCTCTGCCAGTCTGAAACTGAGAAGTGTTGGTACCAGTAGGATTCACACCGTTATGTTTGGTTTTTATGTGAGTATACAAAGCTGGATAAGACAGGTACTTCTTGCCGCAACCACCTCTGAAATAACGAGTTTAATTGTCATTCTTTGATATAAGCTTGTGCTTTAATTTTTAACCACTCTGAGTAATTGATAATCCTTCATGTAAAAAATATAAAAGTGATTATATAATTTGAATAAATTAAGGAATATAAATAATTCATCGTCTGAGTCAGACATATCTTCATCATCATCTTCTATAGTTCCATCCAAAAATTCCCCATCATCCGCATAGTTATTCTCACTAAACCCCATTAGCTTTCATTTTATTTACTTACTCATATTGGAATTACTGCTATTATTGCTACATTTTTTCTTTATACATATTAAATTATTGTTTTATAATTATTAGTAAAGTTCTTTCAATTTATATATATAAAACCACATATTTCTATTAAGACAAAATATAGGGGGTTAAGAACAATTAATCAAAAATTAAATTATAATTGGCTGAAATTATATATAATTAGGTTATTATTAATTTTAACACACCCTGATTGGTTTATTTTTTAAGGACAATTAATCGAGCCAATAGTTTTAATAATTAGCCCAAACATTTATAGTTTACGCCATTAAAATCTTTCTTTATATTTATTTGTTCTTAACTCCTAATCTTCGTTCTTAAATGACTAACGGGGTTTAATATATAAATTGACTTTTAAAAGCTAATATCAATTGGGAATATTTCTTCAAAAGCAAGCTTTTCACTGGCGAAGGAAAGTACAGCGCTACCTTCTTCTACTAAATTGCTAACTACCCACAGCAGCATGTTATTTTCTTAGTCTTGTTCTAAATTTCTGTTTTTGGCTTTCTTCACTACCTTAATGACTACTGCCTTGTCTCCTCCCATATTAAGTCATTTAATTTAATTTAGATAAATTTGGATAAAAGTGCGAGTGTAACTCTCTCAAAGGACTTGAAGCTTAAATTGCAATTCTGGTTAAGTTCAATTTCAAGAGTGATAACAGACTTGTTTTACTTATTAGAGTTAAACATGTTGACTGTGAATGGGAAATCTGCCTCATCCTTGGAACGGTAGTTGTATCTCACTGCATCCAAGCGAGTGTGCACTGAGAATCCTTAGTCAGCATCTGAAGCTTAAATTATCTTTAAAAAAATTATTTAAACCTGAATATTAAAAATATCTTAATATACCTTTAGTATCAACAATTAAATCCATATTTTTATCTTTATAATGAATTTATAGTCATTATTATTGAATTAAAAAATACTATTGATTAAATTATTATTACTTTGATTTTGTGTGAATTAAATAAAAATCTTCTTCTTGGTCCAAGACTACTTATCGAGTTCAGGATGTGACTTGAAATTGAAACCTTTGACTTGGTTGAATGATAGCTGAACAATCGGGTTGATTTTCTTAGGTTCGTTGAGTGTTAAGAATATTATACCTTTCACCTCAAATTTGTCTAATTCACCGTCTTTGTTCAATGTACAGTTTACTTTCAAAAATTATTGAAGATTATCAAGTTAGGTTATGTCTAATTGATTAATTTATGAAGGAAAAAGTAAAACCTTATAAATTAAACTTTCTCTTCTACTTCAATAACAACATTCTCAGCAAGTGGGTTGTAAGCTTGAGCTTATTCTTGTTGTTAAGCATAGCTTTCCTCAACCAAGGCGTCTTAAACCTTTGAGAATAATTTCTCTTTTTGTAAGTCCTTCATCAACTCGTTCTATTTCTTGGGCTTTCCAAGTTGCATAGCTTTGCCTGGTGCTTTCTTAGATTGAGATAGATTTGCGTTATCGTCTTGCATCCATGATGCCTTTAATTAATAATTATAAAGATTTCAAGCATAAGAAATTAATATAGTAAAATATTAATATAATTTAAACTTTTAAGCTGCAACTGTTGTACCTGCAGAGCTACTTCCTTAAGGAGAATTGCCTTGATATCCAATTTAGGCTCGACCAGCTCCTTCTTTACTCTGATAGTCCATGCTGGTGATGCCCTTCATGTTATCCTTATAAGCTGGGTCATTCTTTCTTCTGGCTATTTCCTTCTGTTATTTCTTCGCATAGTTCTTTGCTTCATTTTCTCTGATCAATTGCATTTAAAAAATACCATTATCAAGAATCTTAGAATAATAGAGAGGTATAATAAAATTTATCTTTTTGTGGATTTTCTCATCAGTAGAGTCCATCTCTAAATAAGCCTCAAGTTGTGACATATTGATTGATTCACGATGACCAAAACTAATCACATCGTCATATGTGAGTATCAAATCAAAAGCTTTCTTCATCACTACTTTCTCGTCTAGCCCTATATTAAGAGAAATGGTTAAACATCAAAGATAAATCGTAATATTATTTAATTACTCTAATGACTTTTTCTTACCTTATTGACACTATTAAATGACAACCTAATGCAGCAGTCTGATGACTTCCAAGTCTTCAATTATATTAGAGTTCTTAGTAGTAATAAGCACCAAGAATAATTTCTCCATAGGCAGATAGACATACCTAATGTTATCCGTCTCAATATGTGTACATTATTTTCCTATTCAGAAATATTATGCATAAGTGTATCATTTAAAAGAGTCAATTATTGGCATATCATTTTAATTTTATTGCAAAGAAACAATAAGAATTTATTGGTAGAAACGATTAATTTATAGATACTTACCTGATTTAATAAGCTTAGGGAAATCGGCCATGTATTCCTCGAGTTTTAGACGAGTGATAGGTATGAACTGCCTAGCCATGAGAATTTTGCCAATTTTCTTGCAGATATTTGCGCTGATTACCACCATTTTTATTCTTTGTTTTATTATTCTAATAATTCAATTTATTAATTCTTTTATCACACTCATCTAAATTATTTTAAGTTAAGAATTACATTTTATTATAATCCTTATATATATTTCAAACTTAAATTGATATTTGATTTGAAGAGACATATTCGTTAATAGACATTAACGTGGACAGTATATCAAACCAAGCCACTGGAGATGCCCTCTCTATTAAAAAACTGCACTCTCCTACTTCAGAGCACTATAGAATACTTGAGTGAGAAAAATAGACCAAAAAGGATATTATCATATAAAAGCAATTATTACTTTCATGTTGTTTAACTAAAGAACAATTAAATCATATGAATATTATCATCACTCTGTATGTGTCAAAATTCTATAAATATATCTTTGATAGAATCTTAGTCAATTTGTGGGAATTACTAATTCAATTTATCTATATATTCAAAATGAGTGATTATAGTATTTGCTGAACGAGGAATCATTAATAATTAGCTGACTAGTAAATATTTAATTACCAAGTATTTATTAATCTTAAGTTTAGTAAATATGAGAACTGCCAAATTAAGGGGTGTTTTGTTGCTTTCCCTAGCAGCAACTACTTTCACTTTAATTATTTAATTTATAGAAGAAATTGTGAGAGTTTAAATATTTTAACTGTCTTTTACATCTGTAAAAACATTTGGGGAGAGGAAGTTTCCTGCACTCGAGGAAGTTCCCTGCACTTTTTATTTATTTATATAAAATAGAATAAATTTTACTTATATTCAAAAATTCTATATTTTAAGAGTTTATTAAATATACAGAGGATTATGAGGTATGATAGGATTAGTAATTCCTGGAGTTTAGATAATAAATAATAAAACTAAGTACACTTGGACACCTCAAATACTTAAGAATTATATATAGTAGATCTATTCCAGCCTAAATATCTAAAAACTCTTAGATTGTTAGTATTTAGAAGAAAAGATTTAGACCTTAGATGGTCCTTAGAAATAATGCTAATAGAGATTTTGACTAATTGAATTAAAAAATAATCATAAATATAATAATGAAATATGTCCAGAGGTTATATGATAGTTGATAAAAAGATTAATTTAATTAAAAAAATTAAAAATTAAAAAAGTGCAGGAAACTTCCCTGAAAATATTTTTTTATCATAAAAGAGTGCAGGAAACTTCCTCCCCCCAAACATTTAAGTCATACTTCAAATTTAGAATCAACCAAGACTTTATTAAGAATGTATTCTAAAAGAACATGGGCTTAATCTTTTCAGAGGCATCACGCTTTGATAATGTAAAGAATGTTTACCTAGAAGATATTTGCGCCGATATGGAAAATATTCTCTAAAATATTCTAAATAAATAATGATATTAATTCCTACTATTTATTAATTATTTTTAGATTGATCTATCAGTAGTCTCAGAAAGGGACGCACTTAACTGAAATGACCTTAAGTTAGAGATGATGGTCGATGAAGGATAGATTTTGCTTGAGATTCACGATTTGTACTTCGTAGGCAAAGGAGTAATCGAAGATCCAAGAACTAAAGCCAAGGAGACTATTGACTACAATGCACCTAAAATTTACTGTTTTATATTCATATCGTTTTATTTTACTTATAATTTATTAGTACGTGTCAAATCCTATTGTCTCTGGGTGAAGAGTATGCAGCATGGAAAGTTTATATCCAAGAATTAATGTTGATCAAGTATCCTTTGCAGTCCAAGAGGATCCTATCAAGGTCAGCGCAAGTGGAGAAGTTCCACTCTACAAGTCATATGAGTTTGAGAAGTAAGTTAAGAAGTGGTTTGTGCAATAATTGAATAAGAGATAGAATGATTTTAAGGTTAAATTGCAAGAAGCTGAGAAGAATTTATGGAAGAATTTCCCATTATCAACTCCATTTATGAATGGTGTCACTCTTAACAGTAGTCTATCAGAGCCCTTGAAATTCCAAGGAGATTCTGTGCAAGCCAGTTTTATAAATGAGTTTGATAGTGGCCTTGACTACTCAGAGTTTGAGAAGCAACTTGTGTCAGTAAAAGCCCACTTTCAGTAACAGTAACGATTTCAAGAAAGACATTCAATTTACTGTTGATGAAAATTTATTTAACCACTTCTTAATGGGTCTATTCTACAGCAAGAGAACTTTACTCCCTTTTCGAAGAGTTTTTGAGAAACACCCCAGGTGATTTGAGTAAAATTTTCTCCATGGCTGCTAATCTTTTCACTACTACTCTTGAGACCTATTCTACCCAACCTTGCAAGAGAAGTAAGAGATGGAAAGAAAGTTGATTTCAATTTTGGGTTCAGCAAACAATTCTTAACTGGCAAACTTGATAATAAATGTATGAATAAAATTATTTTTTTTTCAATGATACTCATATTTCATAAGTTTGGTTCAAGAAAGGCAACTAAATAGATACTGCCTTCCATTTTTAATAATAAAATATACATTCTCTAATTATTTAATGAAAAATTATATGCTAAATTTAATCTTAATTTTGGGTGCGGTATTTTCCATTCAGTTAAAGCCATTATAAACCCACTAGCCCTATTTTCCTCTTTTGACCCTGACTCAGAGGAATGGATCCCATGGAGATCTTTCTTCATTTCAATCTCAACTTTCACCAAGCTCGAATTCAACTCCACCATGCTAATGAAGGGACTTCTTACTGGCAAGATAAAGATTTTATTAATGTTGATGTCTCTCAAATTAAAGTTTTCAAGGGTGAAGATTGGATCGAAGCTGAATCTTTCATTATGGAGGATTAAATCCGTGACTTTGCTGACAGCCTTAACAACTATGATATTGCTCCATTTTCGATAAAATTCCAATATTGTAGGGAATTCCCATCTCAACTCAATCCAGCACTCTAAAGCGCCTTGGACTCTCACCCACAAACGCCATGGCTGAGGTTGAAGATAGATTTACAATAAATTTTAATTCTGTAAACTAAATTTAAATAAATAAAATCAATATGTTATACTATTTTATTATATCAGAATCGCCTATGATTTTAAGGTTTCTCCTACAGATAAAAATGTGTGTTTGAGGTATTTGAAACAGATGAAGATATAAATAAAGTAAAAAAATTAAATTAATTAATATTTAATTGTAAGTTCGGCAGATGGGGAAAAGAAAGTGAGAAGAAAAACATGCCAGATCTCAAAAAGATACTTGGAAGAGCTCAAAACAGCATAAAAGAGAGATAGGAAGGATACAAGAAGGGAGATGCTGGATTCCCTGATCTCGGAAAAATCTTCGGCGGCAAATGAAAGTAATTCATATAGTAGTTTATATTCTTTATATTAACTTAAATACAAATATTTACCTACAATCATCTTTATAATGAAACAAAATCTTTCTTAAATTATGTGGAATCATTGATTGAAATAAATTAAGAAATAAAGAATGCTCTCAGTTATTAGTATTAAATAGTGTTTTATTTAAAGTTATATTAAGTTTTATCTTGGGACTGTAGCAATTTTACTGTTATTATCCATTAGTATAGATTAGTATGGATTACTGCGCATTATAATGCCAGCAATTTCATTCATTATATTATTTTAATCACTTAATCGAGGTAGCTATTTCATGCTTTGTATATTCCCAGTTTTATATAATTACAAGTGAGGTAATTTTTAATGATAATTATTGGGAGCATCAATGGTAGTTTTGGCAAGAAAATTGCTGCTTTTTAGATTAGTCTGGATAATATTAAATTGCTGTTGTTAAATTAGTTTATTGCTTTTCATGCAATTTAACATGCTACTGTGACTTTAAGTTAGAGAGAGTTAAGCCAAATATATACTTGTTTTCTAGGGAGATTTTCTATATAGAATACTGCTACTTTATGAAATAAAATATTGCTTTACTCTTTATTATGTGAGTATATTGGTTAGCTCGCTTGGTATTATGTGATGATCTGACCTGCTTACTCAGCAGTATAATCAATTTAAGCCTCGTTTTAATCTTGATTTTCTATTCTCTTCTAAAAGTTTCTATCTAGAATCTCATTTATACTGATTTTCATGATGACTTAATTTTACAAGTCAAATTGTGACTAAACTTTAAAATGCGACAACCTGCACTATTAATTCTTCCTTCTGTAGCTCATATGCTAGGTTGGTGTAAACACCTTCTTTTATTTCTCTGCCATACTATGAAACTCAGATTAGTGAATATCGCTTAACATTAAATTTATGTTTTGATTTGTAGAAGGATGTTAGTTTTAGCAGGAATTTTGTAAGTTATACTACGACTAAGAAGATTTAAGGATATTTTATTATGATTAAATCTACTTTCTTTATTTTTTTAATAATGCTATTTGTAAATCAAAGATCTATGTTGAAACTTCAGATTTCTAATGACTGTATTACTAAAGTGAATCTTAAGCAAGAGTCCTTCTTAAGCAGTAGTTCTTGAGATTTTAATCAGGCTGTTAATCGATTAATGATTGGAAAGATTTATAATTTTCAAATACTACTGTGATGGGGATATTACTTAATAATTATTAGGCCTTTCCTAAGAGATTGTAGAGTTAATCGTTGGATTATTTATTACAGTATTTTGTAGTGTGTAAGTATTGTTATCTTCAGTATCATTAATATTTATATTGATAGTGGGATTTTAGTTGACATAGAATTATTAAGGCTGTCCACCATCTAACTAATCTCTCACTAAAATCTTGCGATTTAAATTTTGATAATAGAATGCACATCTTTTTTATTTTCTATAGATTCTCTACGGCTGTTAAGTTCAAGCATTTTCTCAATTAACTAAAGCTTAGAGTTAAGTATTTTCAAGCCAAATAGATTGGGCTTTTTCTGCTTATACACTTATTTCTGAACAAAGCACCCAGTATAAGGATCTATATCAAAATGTCTCTTTTTATTCATTTCATCTAAATCTTGTTACTAATAATACAATTTCTACTAGTACTACAAAGTTTCATGCAAAAGCTTGCGGTTATCATTTTAATCGAATTAAAAATTGATTGTTTTCTAGCTTTATAAATCTATTGCTTTAATGTTAATTGCTTGTTCAATAAATTCCCTTACGACTGAGATTTTTACTTTTAGCTTGACTTCTAAGATAATACTTGCTTATCATTTTATTTCTATAAGTTGACAAGTTGTTGTTTTTATTTCAACAGAAGACTTACCTTCTATTTCTTCTTCAGTTAATGCAGTTGTGATTCTTAAGTAGATATGAAATTGCCTTAAATTTATAAACCATTGGATTGAGTATGATTTTTTATATAGTTCTAGCATTTATAATCAGCTTCCCATTATTCTCGAAACTAAAGAGAGACTAATGTGGTACTAATGGTATTAATAAGTTTGCATTATTTTAACTTATGATGCTTCCGACAGTATTATGATCATTTTTTAGGTCATTAACGTTTAATTTGGTTTACTCTGGTTATTTGCTGCCATCTCTGTAAGATGATTGTTAAATTTATTGCTTATTTAACAAAACCTAATTAGCAATAGCTCCTTATTTATTCAC
Source organism: Oxytricha trifallax (assembly GCA_000711775.1). Classification (NCBI taxonomy): domain Eukaryota; phylum Ciliophora; class Spirotrichea; order Sporadotrichida; family Oxytrichidae; genus Oxytricha; species Oxytricha trifallax. Next base: position 22,435 of record ARYC01001179.1, on the reverse strand, counting down.
GTTCTAATTTTATAGTTATTAGTGGGAGTAAGATAAGATCGACTAGCTTTGATTGAAAGGCATGACATCAGAGTCCCTATTCTGTGATAGCTACTGTCTAATAAATTGAGGGGTTGCAATTCTTATTGTTAAATGGTCTTGTGAATATTGAGTGGAAGATATCATTTTTAATTACAAATTAAATTAAATCTCAGAATAAATTAACTTAATCTACTTAATAAGAATAATAATAATATCCTTCAAATAACCATAAAAAGAGAGTGAATAACAGTCTAAATAATGGTTACTATTATAATTTCATAAATATTATTCTAGGACATTATCTCTGATCTAATTTAGAAGCATAATTATTAATCTTGCTTAATTTATATATTAACCCCTTCCCTTTTTAAATTAATTAACCTTAGTTAATTATAAATGATTAAATAGCAAAACTAAGCTTAATGTCTACTATACAAATAACATTATTTCATCTTAAATTGCATTAAATGAGTTAAATTCAATTTATGTTTAAACTTATTACAAATTTATAATAATCTTTTAATATTTATTTTCTCAATGGGTGCTCTCTGTAATTGTGATGCTAAAACTACTAATGCAAATTGTAATAATTTTACTCAAAATAAGCTTGATTTAAATAAATTTAAAATAAAATAAATACTAGCAAAATATTGTTTGCAAATAGCTCAATATTCAGCTTTTAGAATTCTTCAATGATGAAAGACCCGAGGCTTTCAGACTTAGCGACTCATCTCAAATTCTTAGATTCTAAGCTGAATTCAGGTTTACATACAATCGAGGACTTTGAGTACCTACTAGTAGAAACCAAATAAGAAATAAGTTGTCAGAATTCACTTATCAATAATATTATTATTGCCATTGATAATAATTTTTTATTAAGCTTAGATTATAAAATTATTAACATTTTATGAAACAATAGTATGTCGTCATCAGGTGGTAACTAAGGGATCACTCCTCCACCGAATTAATGCAAAGAAATCTTAAACACTCTACTTTTAATAGAGTGGGCGCTAAGCGATGAAAATTAGGTTTTTCTACAGATCTAACAAAGAAAGCAGTAAGCAAAAGCTAGAATAGAGCATGTGGATAACCTCATAATACTCAAAGTTATAAGATATAATTTAATGGAGAGATTAGTATTATTCTATAAATAAATAAAGTTATGGAAAAATAAAAAGATAGAATACAGGTGCGGGAAACTCAGGCATAAATGATGTGATGAGTGCAAGCAGTGTAATGAGGGATAAAATACTTAGAATATTGTTGCCATTAATTTTAATCAAACTAGTCCAACATTATCACATAAGAACCACGATTCTGATAATACATTAGGCCTAACTCCAGGGGAATAATAATTGATATGTTAAATGCGTTTATAAAAGTTTCTCATTTTTTTGAATAGCTTTTGAGGAACTATGAAAGATAAATCTCAATTTAAGACAATCAGCCTCATCAGAATAAGACATTAAATCTTAAATCGAGGTAATCTATATAATTATCTCAGACATGGTAAAACAACTAAGACGTGGGGGAAGAAGAAGCTTAAATTTAGAAGTTAAAATGGGAAAATTTCGTAAAATAGCATGAAAAGATGCAAAAACTCAGAGAAGACATAGCTTAACAAGATAAACACGAAGTTTAAAGATAGCAGATATTTAAGACTAAGAAGTCAAACTAAAAGCTATGATTGCTTACTTTAATAAAATATGCTTAATTATTTAATCCACCTGTTGTCAAGTGAATGATGGAAGTAATATATTTTAGAATGCTCGCAGTACATGTAACTCTCATGATGAGAGTAGCTTCGATCTCGGAAGACAAAGCAGCAGCATTTTTTAAGATTCGTTTGAAGACGAGGAGAAGGAGTGTGAAATGAACGACTTAGGCAACCTAATATAATTACTAGCTAAGTGCAGCATGAGATGTGAGTAAGCTGAAAAATCACTCTAGAAATAAATTTAAAGGCTAACAGAACTAAAAACTAAACGCTTAGAGATTAATGAATTCGATATTTATGAAATAGATAGCTATCACAAAGAATCACAAGATGTAATAAATAAACTTGAGATTACGCTTTACAGACTTTAAGAGAAGAGCTGTGAGCTATAATTGAGTTATCATGATGGTTGTCATTTATTAGAAATTTGTAAAAACGTTATGATAATATAGCAAGAGCTACAGTTGTGTGAAAGATTGATTAAGCATAATAAGAAACTGTGTGATAGCTTGCTTAAAAATGAATAAACTTCTAGCAGTAATAACTCTCAAACTGGTGCGGTTATTCCTATTTAAAGCATTGCAAGATTCTAATTCAATATAAGGAAATACTTGGAATAAATAGAAGAATGTAAATAAAGCATTGAAAGAATTTCAAAAATCAAAGAACTAAACCTAGATGATCTTGAATAAATAGAGTCTATCATGACTTAATTAACATCAATCCATAAAGATTGCAACGATTTAATCTTATATTTTAATGATGTGACAAAGAATGTGTTTGATGAGGGTTTTTCAATTATCAAACAATTCGTAATGCTTGGAGGCTTCGGTTTTAGAGTAAACATAAAAATTTTACAAACGAAATACCAAAATAATATAGAAAAAGTTAAAAAGTCCATGTTAATCTTAAACTAAAATCTCTAAACATAACTGCAATACATAAGAAATCTAAATCCGCTCAAATAAATCGAGTTAAATACTTCTAATGATGAACTCTAAAATGTGAAAAATGAGCGGATGCTAACATGGACTTAAATACTTATAGAGAAACATAAAATTCTTTTCGATTAAATCCTGGAAATTGAGTAAAATTTTGAGATGTGGGCTGAAACATAAAACGTAGCTAGCATTAGCATAAGTGAAGATTAAGACTTAAGCGAATAAGATTGGCTTGTACAAGAATTCATAAACGTACTTACTCAAATTTTCAACTTGAAATACTTCCACATGAAATTAGAAACAAGTATAATGCACAATCAAAGGCAAATTTATGTGATAATGCTTGAAGAATCACAAACTTAATCATAAACAAAACTACAGAACATTTCTCAAATGTTGGACTAAGTGACTAATATTTGCTCATAATTAGATTAAATATTAAGACAAAGATAGAGTTTAAGTTTAATATTTTCAAATCCATTGATCAACTTAAGTAACATACATATGACTCCAATTGATAATAAAATAAATTCTGGAACAACAAATAGCCTGGAGATTAGAAATATGAATTATGCTAACAATCTAAAGCTAATTGATAGCATGGATGAGCATTAAAAGGTTATTTGAATTGCAAGAATTTACTAGGAAAATATTTTGGGATGAAAGGGTCTTATTAGGCTATGTTCAATAAAAATTAGTTGCTTTTAAAAGATAAGCTCAAACTTTCTATCATATTAAAAAATTACACTAATAAATAAAATATACGTTAATATGTTTTTCTGATGAAGAGATTCTGCAAAACTCAGAGTGAAATATTTTCTTTAGAACGTAAACTAAGTAATTTACAGAAACAAAGTCGTACTCTTAACAACGATATAAATGAAATTTTTGTGTACTATTAGAAATAAGAAGGAGGAAGCAAGTCAAATGAGATGAACTTTAACAAATCTCATTCTTAGAGTTTTAACTTCAAATAGGACTAATCAAGTGGGATGATGGCAAGGTCCTCAAGCATGGTCAATGAATCATTTAATTCATAAGTCAGCAAGTCAATTATGAAAGATTCTAATTAACAGATTCTATAGACTAATGAATCGCACTATGATGATTTAGATCAAGCACTTTATAAGTCAATTGAAGACTAAAAATTTATTGTTAAATATTTATTAATTTATATATTATTGCTTAATATAATTTAAATAAAAATATTAAGATGATTTATCATAATTTACAATTATTGTGATTTAATATTTCCTCTTGAAATAACATTTGTATTTAAATAATCTATATTTATTTTTACGGGGGAAAGAAATGAATGCTTATATCAATCGATACCAATATAATTTTACTATATCAAATCAAGTATTACTTTTAAAAATATCTAAATAAATATTTAATGTGGACAGATAACCCAATTTTAATTAAACCTAGCAATAATTCTTCATTTCGCAGCAAGACCTATAATTATAATAGCTATTAATTGCTATTTAATATTTTTAGTCATTTTATTTTTGCAGTAATAATATATTAAAATGCTTCAGAAACATGAAAATAACTAAAATCAGTAGTGGGGTATACGAATTAGAAAACAGGCAATAAAAATCCAAGCTGATGCCAGGCAACAACCTTGCAAACAGAATGTAAGCTGGCTACATCTTAGTGGACTGTCTTGTGCATTTTGATGAGGAACAAATGCACTTTATTTTATGACATTCAATTAACAAAGTTTAACTATTATTTTGCGCTCTCGTGATAGTTCAAGCAAATATATATAATTTTAATTTATGATTGATTTAAAATTTTTTAAAGCAACCTAAATAAAGCAAATCTCTTGCACTATATTAGAGATAAAAATTGCACTGTTTATATTTTCAGATTAGCCTAAACTTATAATAAAATTAAACAGAGTTAAAAATTCTTAATAAACTATCTTTCCCAATCATTAATTGTTAAATGCACATATTTTAAAAATTTATAACAATTAAAACTTCTAAATTCAAATAAAAATAATAAATGCATTCCTTTCATAACGCTCTACAAGAAGCTTTCTAAAACCAAGGTTCTTATTAAGAGCTATCATCCATAGATAAATTTCACTCATATTTTAAAGGGGTTGACAAAATTAATAAAATATATATATATAACATTATAATATTATCATTGATCTCAAATTTTCTGTTTGGCTTTATTTTCAAAACATAGATTCATACTTTGATGAAGCAAAATAAGGATTATTGAAAGACTTGGTCGACTTCCAAAACAGAGATGACTTTGATTCCTATATGAAATCTCTCGAGAAAAACTACTATTAAAAACAGAATATAACTCAACCGCCATACCAACAGTTTCCTGATTTCCTACCAAAACCATTCCAAGACTCCAAAAGTAAGTTTGATAAAGTGAATTAACACGAACTAGCAATAAAATAATATTCTAGGAAGAGAGTGATAAAGGATAGACAAAAGATCACATTGACCAGGTACATGAAATAAATTTAAATGCTAACAAGCTTATTCACATCAATCAGTTTAATAACAGCAATAAGTATTACAGTAGTAACAACAAATGCAGTACATGCAACATCATTATGGGACTGTAAACCCAATGATGAACTCTTTCTTTGATCTAGTAGTCAACAAAGAAAATTCACAAAACTAAATGGCTGAAATGAATATGAATTTATAACATTTACAGAATCAAAATGGACAAATGAATAGTAAAATGCATAATCAATCTTATCATCAAGGTGGAATTAATGGATATCAAGCAACTGCTATTGACACACATGGTAAATATATGGAGTCTTAGACCTTTAGGAAACAATCCACCTTATCTACAGAGATTTGTTGCTGGTCGGCAAAGATTAGAATCAAACCCTTTAGGAGAACCTATGAGATACTTAAAAAAAAGGCAATAGTCCTGGAAAGCAGACTGGGCAACAACCATAACTGCAATTGAATGACTATGATTTGAAGAACCCTGATGTGCAATATGAAAGGTACAAACATTTGATGAGTAATTAATTTTACAATACTAATGTTAACTCACTCAATACTGGCTTCAATCTCACTAGCGCTCATACTATATAAAAACCACCTTCTGTCTTCGTTAACAGTAGTATCATAATTAAACTTAGCAACAAAAACCTATTAAAAATCAGTAAATATTTTATTAATGAATATTTGTAGCAATTTTAATTTTGTATTTTACTCACATACTTTCAATCCGTAGGCATTAAATAACATAAAGAATTAGCCAGTAAATACAGCTTAGGGTCCAAGTCTTTCTTAAAGAGGAGTATATTCTCAAGCCTAGTAAATTTATCATCAACCAGTATCGCTCTATGCTAACCCATCACTTTCTTAAATGAACTCTCAAATTGTTCCAGCAAATACAATACATCACCCCTTAAATCAACAATCAGCTCAATCACTATATGGTGGCATGCCAGGTAATCCTGGTTAATATGGGCCAGGATTTTACAGATCAATAACAACAAAAAATTAAGTACCATAGACAGTCATTGAAAGCCTAGGTGGTATTGAAAATACTCTTAAACCTTTAGAAGAGACATTGAAGTAGCATGAATTAAGACCATACTAAATTCAGAGAGACTATAAGAAAGAATATCACTACTCTTAAAAAGGAAAAAGCTTAAAGAGATCCTTCTCTGAACACAATAATGCTTAGTCAATATAAGACTTGAAGAGTGACACAGTTATGTTAGTTTCCGTATCTCCTTTTAGAGCAGTAGAAAAAATAAACCCATATGCATCATCACATAGTAACAACAGAGATGAATCTCCAAATTCATCTAGCAGCAGTAATAACAGTGATATTCAGCAAGATGATTTCGGAAGAACAAATCCTCATCATCATCAAATGAATAATTCTCAGAATAGAAACAACAGCAGATCCTAGTAAATAAGAAATGACTCTTAGAATTTAAGAGGACAGAGAGTAGACTTCTTGGGTAGCTTCTAAGATAGAAGAGGAAGCTTTCACAATTCTAATTCTGGAACAGATGAAATTAAGAATAATGGTGATCAGGGAATAGCTTCTATGTAATCAATGACTGGGAAAATAGTTGGTAGCAATGGTTCAAGAGCTGACAATCAATAAAAGATCAAGATGGAGTCTGAACATTTAAGAGGATAAAGAGAGAATCAATTTAAATAAATATATTTTATTTAAAATATTTTTTCAAGCATAAAATTATCAATTTTTACAGAGAGAACTTTCTTCAAGGATTTTCACTTCCGCCAATGGGCCCTAAATGAGACAATTTAAAATATTTATAATTCTATGACTTAGTAAAATACCTCATTTAAGATTATTATATTAAGCCTTATCATGAATTAAACAAAGATTGAAGCTAATATATTTTCACTCATTAAGCCCACCTCCATTTACAATATTTATTAATTTTATTAGTATTTTTCTATCAATTTCCGAACAATTACATCGTCTGACTGATCAGAGTCATATTGTCAACAAAAGATGAGATAGCTGTTCTGACGCCACCAGCTTCATCCTCATCACAAGTAAACCTCACATCCATGAAGGCAGGTGCTGGTTTGGCATTGACTTTATCATCCTATTAAACTTCCTTCTCAGCATCATTATTATTAACATTAGCTTACTCTTCCATCTTCACATCACTCTCACTGCCAATCATAAGTGGAATACTCTAGATGGTTTAAATGCCTTCATCTTAAAACTACTGTTCGCCACTTCTCACATGAATTATCTCTAAATTGTTGTTTTTTTAGTCTTTGTGTCTGAATAAGCTGGGTCCACTTCTATTGAATTATTTGCAATAGTTGCGTATCTTTCACATGGGAATCCAATGCTGAATTTACTACAAATAATCAAGTTATAAATGCAAAAATATTCTAAGAATTTATAGAAATATTCATTGTATGGAGAACTTACATTTCAAGTGCCGTTATAATAATATGATTAATTAATTATAAATAGTTATGTGATTAATAATAATAAAAGAAAGTTATTTGTTATTAAATTAAGTGAAGTATTTCTATATAAATAATATCTATTAATAATTAGATTAACATATTATATTAATAACAATAAAGTCAAATGATCAATGTATATATATCTTTATTTATTGCTTAATATTCGATGACTATTACTCTTCTCATTACTGGTTATTGGATATAATATTGTTTGATTGAGTTAATTTATCAGTCTTTTTATTGTTGTTTTGAGATTGAGTGTCAGTCCAGAGATACTTGCAAGCTTTAGCTGTGAAACCTCTTAAAGTGAAGGAGTTTTTACCTTCGCTGTAGCACATTGCTATCATTCCCATTGCTACTGCGAAGCATAAGGCCTATGTAATTAGTATTGATAAGTTATGATTCATTTAATATTTGAGCCATTTTTAGAACAACAGGTTTACTGCTTATAGGATTAAGAGTGCTATTTTTTAAAGAAATGACTTACATCTTAACCTCGAAGATACTTGACAGGATTACGACTATCTTTTGTATTGTAAATATTTTGACAGTTTCTTGGAAGCTAGAAGTAGGCAATCTCAACTCTCTTATTAGACTACTCGAATGCAATACCCATACCAGCGAATAGAGTGGATAGAATGTGCAAAGATTCTGTGAAGTAATAAAAACTAAAAAGATATATCTTACTTATTGAAAGATTTGGGAAAAAGTTTACTTCCATAGCATTATACCATGAAAATAGATACCACAAAGGATGTTAAAAACATCCTTTATTAAATAGATAATCTTAAATTTACTTAATAACTATAGTTTATTACATGAAATTTAATTTTTTATTACTAAATTGATTACCAATTTCAAGAAAGTCTAAATGGGCCTATATTTCAAGCAATTAACTTCAAGATTTAAAAATATTGAATGTGTCTTCTCTTGCAGTAATAAACTCTAACTTACTTTTACATGAGTTGCTTGAGCTTAAATAAGAGCAGAGGTATGATGTGAATGGGCAAATTGATTTTTAGCGATTTCAAGCATATCATGTGGAATTTTTCCCAAATACGCTGGTTGCAAGTGGAATTTATGTGATAAGATTAGCATCCGTATTTCTTTCCAGACATCATATAGTCTACTTATTATTCTGTTTTAAGTTTTAGATATAATTCTAACAATTTAATAGATATAAAATAAATTAGAGTGCAGATTAATTCTCAGTGATAGCTGCGGTCAGATACGATAGAAGCTAGGTAGAATTCATTCTTTATTTTTATATCAATCAATTATTAAGCTTAAAAGATATTACGAGGATATACACTTTTTCAATGTATATTAAATAGGTATGAATTGGTATAAATGATTGATTTTTCATAACTATATATTTTTATCTATCTTATTCTAATGCATTGTTAAAAATATAACTGAATTTATTTACAATTTTCATAATTAAGATATTTAGTGAAGTTCAACTTAATAATAGTTTTCCAAGAATTTATCATATGGTTATAGCTTCATAGTTTATGGAAAGACAATTATGAAATATTCTTTATAAAGCGTAATGTATTAATTAGTAATATAGAAAGTAACAACTAAAATATAATGGAAAAAATGAGACAGGTAAAACAGGCTAGTAAGTTATGGATTCATTCTTAGGTATGGGTCTTAACTACCTTTGTCTTACATCAAGCGGCTAGCAAATTTTAAGTAAATTTCCAATATTCTAGGCGTCCCGGTGTCTTAGGTAAAAACGTTCTTCTTAAAACAACAAAAACTAGAAACCCATAACTAAGTGATTTCTTACAATAAGAGGCAAAATGCCCCTGAGGCTTTCATTAGACTTGTCATTTCTTCTTAGGTGCTGGAGTAATAAAAAGGACTGTCTCTTTCGTCACGAGTGATATAACTCAACAACTAAAACCTTGGTTATACTCTTACAGCATCTAGACTTAGAGTGGTATATAGGAAAAATAAAATAAAGTACAAAGTTATGAAAGTTAGACACAAAATGACAACCAATTAAGAGAATAGGTTAATTAACCAGAGAATATCAAGTTTTACAAGTCTAATATAATAGCTCACGCTAGGAAAGAAAGTGATATATATATTGATGAGATTATTTTTAAACCCTTTAAGCTACATTACCCCAAAACCCCAAAACCCCAATTCATGCTTAGTCTATGAGTTTATAGTGAATTGACACACGTTTATTAATGCGAAAATGCGACTAAGCGACTATTAATAAAGACTATAGTCGAAGACTAGGTTGATTGAGAGTAGTCGTGACTAGTCTGAACATGAAAGTCAGAGTATACAACTAACCTTCACCATTGTTCATTTAGGTGGTTTGTGATTAAGTCTTGATTACTACTATTAACTTTAAATTTAACTTAACTATTAATCAATCTAATCAACCACAGTTATAATCATTTGTCTTAAACTTAAGATTCATGAACGAGGAACTGTTCGACTAGGCTATCGCTGACAACAATGCTTAGAACTTTGCAAACTTTTACAACCACCAGCTTAATCCAGAGTTTCATACTAGCTCCATAAACTTTCAATCAGATATACAAATCAAAGATAACTTACCAGAGTCAAACAACGAGGATGACAAGAGTGCGATTTCAGCACCAGCGACTACTGTGTATTGATGCGCTACCTGTTCCAAGGTTTTTAATAATAAGAGCAATCTCAATCGTCATGTCAAAGAGGTTCACAATAAATCCGAGCAGAGCGACTAAGGATTGTAGAAGCAGGAACAAAAGTCGCAAGGATTTCACTCCGCAATATCTAAAGTAAAAAGAGATTAAATTTAATAATAATAAGAAGACTAGTCGATGGCTAATGAGAGTGATGACTAAGAGGAGGAACTCAAGGAACCTCCAAAGAAGAGGTAGAGAGTGAATGCTAAAACAAGCTCGAAGACTAACCCAAAGGTTGATATTGAGATCCCTGACACTGAGGATGAAGTGGATGACTCAATCGCAAGGATAAATAAGTACAGAGTCGATGATACTTTTATCATTCCTTGCTTCAAATATCTCTACGACTAAGCGACTAAGCCTAGTCCTCTCTAAAAAATGACTAGTACTCCTTATGGGACTATGCTTCATGACGGAAGATTCTACAAGCTGTTCGCACTGAGAGGATTTCTTGAAGAGGAGCTTGAATCAGAGTAGCTGCAAAGGGAGTATGATATAACTAAGACTGCCTTCTAACTCTAACTTCATGGAATCACTTAGTTGGAGATGGTCTTGAAAGGCAGCGATCACATCGCACTCCAGTACCTGATCCCTCAATTCAGTTACGACTACTATATGATGACTAATCGCAGTGCTCATTCGGATCGACTAGTCATGAAGCAAATCATATATGGTTTAAGAGAACTGCATACAATCGGATTCGTACACCACCAACTAAGCTTCAATAACATAGTCCTCAACGACTACCCTATCAAGGCAAGACTAAGGAACTTTGAGAATGCAAGAGTACTCGCATCTAAAAAGTAGATTGAGTATGATGGGTCATTAATGTTTTATCCGACTACAGGAGTCTTCTTTGCTGGTGATCGACTAGTCGATGTCTACGCCTTAGTCTCTATGATTGTATACCTGTTCATGACTAAAGACTACGACTCTGTCTGGACTACCTAGTCGTAGCTAGTCGAAAATGCAGCAGCATACTCTAAGAAGACTACAGCTAACGCAGTCATCAAAGATCTTATCAAGCAATTCTATCTCTAACCTTAGACCAGATACTGGTACAGTTTAGCAGAGGTCGAGGAGAAGTTTGATAAGCTTAACTGGCAACCAGAACACAGAGTACTTTATGTTCCCCCCAAAGTCAAGAGACTTATTTGATTCAAACCTAAGATTCATTCAACCGCAGTTTTTTTAGTCTTTAAGTTAATCTTAGTCTCCGACTACCTAGTCGTTTATTATTAATATCGCACTAAGTTAAAATCCCTCCTTACACTCTAATTTTCAATGCACTCTCCTATGCTTTATACTCTTATCATTTACTCTTATTTTCAACTAATACTATCACTCCTGCTGGTATGTTGGTGAGTGTTAATGAAGTGATGTTTGTTACAAGATTCAAAGAATCTTACACCTTGGGTAGTCTCAAAATCTACGACTAGTCAGTCGAAAAATTTATACTTGAGAAAACTAGGTAGTCGAAAAACCTACGACTAGTCTTGATAGTTTATCTAGTCGATTCTTGGATTCATACTTCTCTACTACTCAAAATCAACCTATACTTTCATTCCACTCTTTCAGAGGTAGTCTAGAGCAATGTACAGCTACCTCTATTAATAAAATCAAGATAGGATAGTTACTAATACAAATTGAGTCATTAGAACATCAAAATTATAGAGTGTTAAGCTAGTCGATTTCAAGCTTGTAAAAAGCTAAGTTTGTATAGTTAACTTAGTCTACGATTAGTCTTAGTCGAACCAAGATTTCGAGAGATTTTCTACCTAACCAGCTACTGCAGCTACTAATAATAATGAAAGTATGATTCTAAATTTTGCAGTGTAAGAATCCTCTGGTTACTTGAAAATCCAGCATAAATTGTTGATCGAAGAATCAAGAACGACTAAGACGGATCTGGTGTTTTTGGAAAATTTGTTGTCCATTTATGATTCTGATCGACTAGTTTTTTACTAACCTCAAAAAATCTAAAACCACTCAAGTCGAGGTCTAAATCTCCAGGAATTTGAAGAGGACCACTGGATTTGATGTTGCTCTTGGTGGACACTCTTTAGCTTGAAAGTTGAGTGATGTTTGTTACAGTCTGAGTAAGGGGATTCAAGAGTTATTTTAGAATCTTTAAAAGACTAGAGAAGTGGTTCAACGACTAGAGGACTAAGATCAGAATAATTTTCGACTAGCTAGTCATTTATTAATATAGTCCGACTACTAAACTAGTCATGGAATCATTCGGGTAGTCGAATCGATTAGTAAGAAGCGAGGAGCTTATGGGTAGATTCAGATCGAAGTAAGACCTCTACAAGTACCTAACCACTCACTGTAAGATTCAAGTGCTGTTCCTTACTTTGTATAGTGAACATCTTTCTGCCACCACTGGCTTCGACTAAGGTGGCCTTCCTGAAAACATTACTAAATAATACCAAGAAGTCTCTTAGGTAAAACCAGGTTAATAGAATGGTCGTGCCTCACTACCAAGAGCTCTCAGTCAAGAATCTCTACCATGATGTTATGGGTGATGAAGTCGTATCGCAGTACCTTCCAGAACTTGAGATGAACTCAGGTAAACTACCAGATAGAGACTTTTTCTTTGGTTTTCTGGGAACAGTCAAAGCAGACTACCTAAGGCAAATCATCGACCATGCTAATACTGTGAGGTATAATAAGGGGTAAGACTAGAACCAGTCTGATAAGATCGAGATCTCTGACGACTGGTTGGATGAGCTCATGAAGCATCCTTTCGTTTCAATTAAGATTTCTATGACTAACTTATTTAGAGAAACCTGGCAAGGCTATCTTTCTAATGAAGCAGAATGCAAGAGCAGTCAGAGAGAAGATAGATCATAAATAGTATGAGTTAGGTAAACGACTAAGCAATCGCATCATACCTCACGACTAAGACTAGAATCGTTTCTCGAACGTGACTAAGAGAAAGAGGATGCCAGACGGCAGCATGCTCGTGATGGAACCATAACAGAGAACACCTAACAAGAGCATGATGATAACTGGAATGTATTTAAATTAAACTAATCATAACTTAATACTCATAATCTGTGTCTCGCCATATTTGGCTTAATTTCTAATGTAGTCTTAGTCGACTGACTAGATCGACTTCTCTATAAGTAATTTTATGTCTAGTCGTAGTCCCTTCAGTAGTATACTTAGCATCTCTTTCTTGTAGCTCTGCTTGATTGTAAAGAAGGTGCTCTCGATTCCATTATACTCAGGGGAGTAAGGGATACTGTATATGGGGATGATATCCAGTCGCTCATACTCCTTCTTTACAAGGATTGACTTGTGTACCTGCAGGTTATCCATGAATATGGCTAGTCGAGGATCCTTATACTTCTCTTTCAACTGCTGCATGAATAGAATGAACTAGTCCTACTTAATTGATCCCTTATTAATAATGTAGTCTTCGAGTCCCTTGTCAGTTGATATAGCGTCAAGAAGCGCAAACACTCCGAAGTCATGTCTCTTGTCTGGGAATCTTATATTCTCTCCATAAGGTGCCCAGGTTCTATTGAGGCGAGTTGAGGAAGTGAATACAGTCTCATCAATGAATATGATCTTCGATCCCAGTTGCAGCTCTCATATACTTAGTCTTCATTTCGATTTTAAGACTAGCTAGTCTTTGTGGATTGACTAGCTCCACCTCCTTCCTTAGTCGTATGCTCTTGAATCTTACTTAAGCGCTCTTGTATAGTCTCTTCAAGTGAGTGACACTGATTCGCATTTCTGGGAACTACCTGTGGAACATTATACACCTCTCTCTCAAACTCATTCCTGCTTGAGTGTGCAGTGTTTCACTGCTGGTGAGGAAGTTAATATGACTAAGGTTGATTTAATCTCACGACTAGTCTTAGTCGATAACCCATTCCTGAAAAATTACTTCGACTACCTGTGCAGCTTGACAACATTTGTGTATGAGACCAAAGAACTTTGCTATTGCACTCAGATTCACCAGTGGTCGTAGATTAGATGTTGGATTTCAGTTGCCATATCGTATGAGTAGGAAGGTTTCAAAGTCGATCTGTGGTTTGAGTTTGACTACTCTCATCTAAATGACAAGAGTTAACACTAATAATAATAGAGTGATTTGAATTTGAAACTAGTCATATGATAAGTCTGTTGATATTTGATTCAACTTTAATCATTGCAACTATATACGTGCAATGATGAAAGCTGTTCCAAGTCACCATAAACCACCAATACCCCAAAACCCCAAAACCCCAATTCATGCTTAGTCTATGAGTTTATAGTGAATTGACACACGATTATTAATGCGAAAATGCGACTAAGCGACTATTAATAAGGACTATAGTCGAAGACTATGTTGATTGAGAGTAGTCGTGACTAGTCTGAACATGAAAGTCAGAGTATACAACTACCCTTCACCATAGTTCATTTAGGTGGTTTGTGATTAAGTCTTGATTACTACTATTAACTTTTAAATTTAACTTAACTATTAATCAATCTAATAAACCAAAGTTATAATCATTTGTCTTAAACTTAAGATTCATGAACGAGGAACTGTTCGACTAGGATATCGCTGACAACAATGCTTAGAACTTTGCAAACTTTTACAACCACCAGCTTAATCCAGAGTTTCATACTAGCTCCATAAACTTTCAATCAATATACAAATCAAAGATAACTTACCAGAGTCAAACAACGAGGATGACAAGAGTGCGATTTCAGCACCAGCCACTACTGTGTATTGATGCGCTACCTGCTCCAAGGTTTTTAATAATAAGAGCAATCTCAGTCGTCATGTCAAAGAGGTTCACAATAAATCCAAGCAGAGCGACTAAGGATTGTAGAAGCAGGAACAAATGTCGCAAGGATTTCACTCCGCAATATCTAAAGTAAAAAGAGATTAAATTTAATAATAATAAGAAGACTAGTCGATGGCTAATGAGAGTGATGACTAAGAGGAGGAACTCAAGGAACCTCCAAAGTAGATGTAGAGAGTGAATGCTAAAACAAGCTCGAAGACTAACCCAAAGGTTGATATTGAGATCCCTGACACTGAGGATGAAGTGGATGACTCAATCGCAAGGATAAATAAGTACAGAGTCGATGATACTTTTATCATTCCTTGCTTCAAATATCTCTACGACTAAGCGACTAAGCCTAGTCCTCTCTAAAAAATGACTAGTGCTCCTTATGGGACTATGCTTCATGACGGAAGATTTTACAAGCTGTTCGCACTGAGAGGTTTTCTTGAAGAGGAGCTTGAATCAGAGTAGCTGCAAAGGGAGTATGATATAACTAAGACTGCCTTCTAACTCTAACTTCATGGAATCACTTAGTTGGAGATGGTCTTGAAAGGCAGTGATCACATCGCACTCCAGTACCTGATCCCTCAATTCAGTTACGACTACTATATGATGACTAATCGCAGTGCTCATTCGGATCGACTAGTCATGAAGCAAATCATTTATGGTTTAAGAGAACTGCATACAATCGGATTCGTACACCACCGACTAAGCTTCAATAACATAGTCCTCAACGACTACCTTATCAAGGCAAGACTAAGGAACTTTGAGAATGCAAGAGTACTCGCATCTAAAAAGTAGATTGAGTATGATGGTTCATTAATGTTTTATCCGACTACAGGAGTCTTCTTTGGTGATCGACTTGTCGATGTTTACGCCTTAGTCTCAATGATTGTATACCTGTTCATGACTAAAGACTACGACTCTGTCTGGACTACCTAGTCGTAGCTAGTCGAAAATGCAGCAGCATACTCTAAGAAGACTACAGCTAACGCAGTCATCAAAGATCTTATCAAGCAATTCTATCTCTAACCTTAGACCTGATACTGGTACAGTTTAGCAGAGGTCGAGGAGAAGTTTGATAAGCTTAACTGGCAACCAGAACACAGAGTACTTTATGTTCCTCCCAAAGTCAAGAGACTTATTTGATTCAAACCTAAGATTCATTTAACCGCAGTTTTTTTAGTCTTTAAGTTAATCTTGGTCTCCGACTACCTAGTCGTTTATTATTAATATCGCACTAAGTTGAAATCCCTCCTTACACTCTAATTTTCAATGCACTCTCCTATGCTTTATACTCTTATCATTTACTCTTATTTTCAACTAATACTATCACTCCTGCTGGTATGTTGGTCAGTGTTAATGAAGTGATGTTTGTTACAAGATTCAAAGAATCTTACACCTTGGGTAGTCTCAAAATCTACGACTAGTCAGTCGAAAAATTTATACTTGAGAAAACTAGGTAGTCGAAAAACCTACGACTAGTCTTGATAGTTTATCTAGTCGATTCTTGGATTCATACTTCTCTACTACTCAAAATCAACCTATACTTCATTCCACTCTTTCAGAGGTAGTCTAGAGCAATGTACAGCTACCTCTATTAATAAAATCAAGATAGGATAGTTACTAATACAAATTGAGTCATTAGAACATCAAAATTATAGAGTGTTAAGCTAGTCGATTTCAAGCTTGTAAAAAGCTAAGTTTGTATAGTTAACTTAGTCTACGATTAGTCTTAGTCGAACCAAGATTTCGAGAGATTTTCTACCTAACCAGCTACTGCTGCTACTAATAATAATGAAAGTATGATTCTAAATTTTGCAGTGTAAGAATCCTCTGGTTACTTGAAAATCCAGCATAAATTGTTGATCGAAGAATCAAGAACGACTAAGACGGATCTGGTGTTTTTGGAAAATTTGTTGTCCATTTATGATTCTGATCGACTAGTTTTTTACTAACCTCAAAAAATCTAAAACCACTCAAGTCGAGGTCTAAATCTCCAGGAATTTGAAGAGGACCACTGGATTTGATGTTGCTCTTGGTGGACACTCTTTAGCTTGAAAGTTGAGTGATGTTTGTTACAGTCTGAGTAAGGGGATTCAAGAGTTATTTTAGAATCTTTAAAAGACTAGAGAAGTGGTTCAACGACTAGAGGACTAGGATCAGAATAATTTTCGACTAGCTAGTCATTTATTAATATAGTCCGACTACTAAACTAGTCATGGAATCATTCGGGTAGTCGAATCGATTTGTAATAAGCGAGGAGCTTATGGGTAGATTCAGATCGAAGTAAGACCTCTACAAGTACCTAACCACTCACTGTAAGATTCAAGTGCTGTTCCTTCTTTGTATAGTGAACATCTTTCTGCCACCACTGGCTTCGACTAAGGTGGCCTTCCTGAAAACATTACTAAATAATACCAAGAAGTCTCTTAGGTAAAACCAGGTTAATAGAATGGTCGTGCCTCATTACCAAGAGCTCTCAGTCAAGAATCTCTACCATGATGTTATGGGTGATGAAGTCGTATTGCAGTACCTTCCAGAACTTGAGATGAACTCAGGTAAACTACCAGATAGAGACTTTTTCTTTGGTGTTCTGGGAACAGTCAAAGCAGACTACCTAAGGCAAATCATCGACCATGCTAATACTGTGAGGTATAATAAGGGGTAAGACTAGAACGAGACTGATAAGATCGAGATCCTGATGACTGGTTGGATGAGCTCATGAAGCATCCTTTCGTTTCAAGTAAGATTTCTATGACTAACTTATGTAGAGAAACCTGGCAAGGCTATCTATCTAATGAAGCAGAATGCAAGAACAGTCAGAGAGAAGATAGATCATAAATAGTATGAGTTGGGTAAACGACTAAGCAATCGTATCATACCTCACGACTAAGACTAGAATCGCTTCTCGAACGTGACTAAGAGAAAGAGGATGGCAGACGGCAGTATGCTCATGGTGGAACAATAACAGAGAACACCTAACAAGATCATGATGATAACTGGAATGTGATTTAAATTAAACTAATCATAACTTAATACTCATAATCTGCGTCTCGCCATATTTGGCTTAATTTCTAATGTAGTCTTAGTCGACCGACTAGATCGACTTTTCTATAAGTAATTTTATGTCTAGTCGTAGTCCCTTCAGTAGTATACTTAGCATCTCTTTCTTGTAGCTCTGCTTGATTGTCAAGAAGGTGCTCTCGATTCCATTATACTCAGGGGAGTAAGGGATACTGTATATGGGGATGTATCCAGTCGCTCATACTCCTTCTTTACAAGGATTGACTTGTGTACCTGCAGGTTATCCATGAATATGGCTAGTCGAGGATCCTTATACTTCTCTTTCAACTGCTGCATGAATAGAATGAACTAGTCCTACTTAATTGATCCCTTATTAATAATGTAGTCTTCGAGTCCCTTGTCAGTTGATATAGCGTCAAGAAGCGCAAACACTCCGAAGTCATGTCTCTTGTCTGGGAATCTTATATTCTCTCCATAAGGTGCCCAGGTTCTATTGAGGCGAGTTGAGGAAGTGAATACAGTCTCATCAATGAATATGATCTTCGATCCCAGTTGCAGCTCTCTCATATTCTTAGTCTTCATTTCGATTTTAAGACTAGCTAGTCTTTGTGGATTGACTAGCTCCACCTCCTTCCTTAGTCGTATGCTCTTGAATCTTACTTAAGCGCGCTTGTATAGTCTCTTCAAGTGAGTGACACTGATTCGCACTTCTGGGAACTACCTGTGGAACATTATACACCTCTCTCTCAAACTCATTCCTGCTTGAGTGTGCAGTGTTTCACTGCTGGTGAGGAAGTTAATATGACTAAGGTTGATTTAATCTCACGACTAGTCTTAGTCGATAACCCATTCCTGAAAAATTACTTCGACTACCTGTGCAGCTTGACAACATTTGTGTATGAGACACCAAAGAACTTTGCTATTGCACTCAGATTCACCAGTGGTCGTAGATTAGATGTTGGATTTCAGTTGCCATCACGTATGAGTAGAAAGGTTTCAAAGTCGATCTGTGGTTTGAGTTTGACTACTCTCATCTAAATGACTAGAGTTAAGACTAATAATAATACAGTGATTTAATTTGAAACTAGTCATATGATAAGTCTGTTGATATTTGATTCAACTTTAATCATTGCAACTATACTTACCTGTAATGAGTGAAAGCTGTTCCAAGTCACCATAAACCACCAATACCCCAAAACCCCAAAACCCCAATTCATGCTTAGTCTATGAGTTTATAGTGAATTGACACACGATTATTAATGCGAAAATGCGACTAAGCGACTATTAATAAGGACTATAGTCGAAGACTATGTTGATTGAGAGTAGTCGTGACTAGTCTGAACATGAAAGTCAGAGTATACAACTACCCTTCACCATAGTTCATTTAGGTGGTTTGTGATTAAGTCTTGATTACTACTATTAACTTTTAAATTTAACTTAACTATTAATCAATCTAATAAACCAAAGTTATAATCATTTGTCTTAAACTTAAGATTCATGAACGAGGAACTGTTCGACTAGGCTATCGCTGACAACGATGCTTAGAACTTTGCAAACTTTTACAACCACTAGCTAAATCCAGAGTTTCATACTAGCTCCATAAACTTTCAATCAGATATACAAATCAAAGATAACTTACCAGAGTCAAACAACGAGGATGGCAAGAGTGCGATTTCAGCACCAGCGACTACTGTGTATTGATGCGCTACCTGCTCCAAGGTTTTTAATAATAAGAGTAATCTCAATCGTCATGTCAAAGAGGTTCACAATAAATCCAAGCAGAGCGACTAAGGATTGTAGAAGCAGGAACAAAAGTCGCAAGGATTTCACTCCTCAATATCTAAAGTAAAAAGAGATTAAATTTAATAATAATAAGAAGACTAGTCGATGGCTAATGAGAGTGATGACTAAGAGGATGAACTCAAGGAACCTCCAAAGAAGAGGTAGAGAGTGAATGCTAAAACAAGCTCGAAGATTAACCCAAAGGTTGATATTGAGATCCCTGACACTGAGTATGAAGTGGATGACTCAATCGCAAGGATAAATAAGTACAGAGTCGATGATACTTTTATCATTCCTTGCTTTAAATATCTCTACGACTAAGCGACTAAGCCTAGTCCTCTGTAAAAAATGACTAGTGCTCCTTATGGGACTATGCTTCATGACGGAGATTTTACAAGCTGTTCGCACTGAGAGGTTTTCTTGAAGAGGAGCTTGAATCAGAGTAGCTGCAAAGGGAGTATGATATAACTAAGACTGCCTTCTAACTTTAACTTCATGGAATCACTTAGTTGGAGATGGTCTTGAAAGGCAGTGATCACATGCACTCCAGTACCTGATCCCTCAATTCAGTTACGACTACTATATGATGACTAATCGCAGTGCTCATTCGGATCGACTAGTCATGAAGCAAATCATATATGGTTTAAGAGAACTGCATACAATCGGATTCGTACACCACCGACTAAGCTTCAATAATATAGTCCTCAACGACTACCCTATCAAGGCAAGACTAAGGAACTTTGAGAATGCAAGAGTACTCGCATCTAAAAAGTAGATTGAGTATGATGGTTCATTAATGTTTTATCCGACTACAGGAGTCTTCTTTGCTGGTGATCGACTTGTCGATGTTTACGCCTTAGTCTTAATGATTGTATACCTGTTCATGACTAAAGACTACGACTCTGTCTGGACTACCTAGTCGTAGCTAGTCGAAAATGCAGCAGCATACTCTAAGAAGACTACAGCTAACGCAGTCATCAAAGATCTTATCAAGCAATTCTATGTCTAACCTTAGATCAGATACTGGTACAGTTTAGCAGGGGTTGAGGAGAAGTTTGATAAGCTTAATTGGCAACCAGAACATAGAGTACTTTATGTTCCTCCCAAAGTCAAGAGACTTATTTGATTCAAACTTAAGATTCATTCAACTGCAGTTTTTTTAGTCTTTAAGTTAGTTTTGGTCTCCGACTACCTAGTCGTTTATTATTAATATCGCACTAAGTTAAAATCCCTCTTTACACTCTAATTTTTAATGCACTCTCCTATGCTTTATACTCTTATCATTTACTCTTATTTTCTACTAATACTATCACTCCTGCTGGTATGTTGGTGAGTGTTAATGAAGTGATGTTTGTTACAAGATTCAAAGAATCTTACACTTTGGGTAGTCTTAGAATCTACGATTAGTCAGTCGAAAAATTTATACTTGAGAAAACTAGGTAGTCGAAAAACCTACGACTAGTCTTGATAGTTTATCTAGTCGATTCTTGGATTCATACTTCTCTACTACTCAAAATCAACCTATACTTTCATTCCACTCTTTCAGAGGTAGTCTAGAGCAATGTACAGCTACCTCTATTAATAAAATCAAGATAGGATAGTTACTAATACAAATTGAGTCATAAGAACATCAAAATTATAGAGTGTTAAGCTAATCGATTTCAAACTTGTAAAAAGCTAAGTTTGTATAAGTTAACTTAGTCTTCGACTAGTCTTAGTCGAACCAAGATTTCGAGAGATTTTCTACCTATCCAGCAACTGCTGCTACTAATAATAATGAAAGTAGGATTCTAAAGTTTGCAGTGTAAGAATCCTCTGGTTACTTGAAAATCCAGCAAAAATTTTTGATCGAAGAATCAAGTACGACTAAGACGGATTTGGTGTTTTAGGAAAATTTGTTGTCCATTTATGATTCTGATCGACTAGTTTTTTACTAACCTCAAAAAATCTAAAACCTCTCAAGTCGAGGTCTAAATCTCCAGGAATTTGCAGAGGACCACTGGATTTGATGTTGCTCTTGGTGGACACTCTTTAGCTTGAAAGTTGAGTGATGTTTGTTACAGTCTGAGTAAGGGGATTCAAGAGTTATTTTAGAATCTTTAAAAGACTAGAGAAGTGGTTCAACGACTAGAGGACTAAGATCAGAATCATTTTCGACTAGCTAGTCATTTATTAATATAGTCCGACTACTAAACTAGTCATGGAATCATTCGGGTAGTCGAATCGATTAGTAAGAAGCGAGGAGCTTATGGGTAGATTCAGATCGAAGTAAGACCTCTACAAGTACCTAACCACTCACTGTAAGATTCAAGTGCTGTTCCTTCCTTTGTATAGTGAACATCTTTCTGCCACCACTGGCTTCGACTAAGGTGGCCTTCCTGAAAACACTACTAAATAATACTAAGAAGTCTCTAAGGTAAAACCAGGTTAATAGAATGGTCGTGCCTCACTACCAAGAGTTCTCAGTCAAGAATCTCTACCAGGA